>CAIGRS010339630.1:0-10182 GCA_903798395.1 Fraxinus floribunda
CAGAAAGAGAATAATTGGAGACTCAACATATTTAAAAGAGATTCTGAATCGAGACAGAGCTTTAGACAATATCTATTTTATATGCCACATTAGTTTGACAGAGTCCTTGTCAACTTGTATTAGGCACAGTCTATTTTGTTTATGTGACAAAAAAATACTTTAACAATGCAGTATTGTATTGGAGATTCTCTAAGATTTAATGCCCCGCTAAGATTTGTTCTAACTAATTAACATGGCTCTCCTATCAATATTTCGAACATAAAATGCTAAAATCTTCAAAAAGAAACCCTCATTGTGAGCTCACCCATCGAAGCAGAGGGTGCTCTACTTTGGTGGTCGAGACACTTAATTTTTCAATTATAAGTGATAACCTCACATATTTTAGTTTTGTAGTAGTAATATCTAAGAGTGAATTAATTATATGCTTTTTCACTTCCTTGAAATCTCGAGTAGATTGCTATACTACAACTTAAATTATATAGAAGCCCAAAGTGAGCATCCATTTTATAGTTACAAATTTCTCAATTCACAAAATCATGTTGACCCTTCCTAGGGTGGATTGCTTACCCAGAAAATTTTTGAAAAACCAATGCTCATAAGGAGAGAATATTTTACATTCCTTAGATAGCACACATAACACGAAAACTCATAGATTTCATAGGTTGATGCATAAAAAGGAAAAGAAGTTTTACAGATGACACACTACGATATCAAAGTTCTTTGATATGTTTCATTAGCGAACACAACATTTGACGGGATGAAAACACAACACAAATTGCAAAAAAAACGAGATTAAAGTTACATGGTTCAATTTTTAGTCTTGCAGCAAAAGACACAAGATCTGCCCTGACATCCACAACATTCCAACAGTCTTCTATGCGGCAATCCACCAAGTGGTTCTTCGAATGGAACGTTAAGAGCCCCTCGGGTACTCGGGATGGAGGTTAACAAAGCATTTGGCTCATTAGCATTTGAAGCATGAGCCAAGGGGTTGCTAAGGTAGCACAAAAGTACAAAACCCATGAAAACTGCAAGCATTTTAGCCTTAGACATATTTGAAATTGAAGTTTGGTAGTGAAGTAAAACTCATGGAACAAGTAGAGCTTTATATAGAGTTAGCAGCACATACCAGTTTTATCCCAGCCGGCCTGCAGCTAAAGGCTGATACAGAAGGAACAACTTATATTACAAAAACGTTATATTCACTTTGTCCTAAATAAGTTGTATTATACCAAGTTTTTAATTTATCTATAAAGTATTCTTTTCAAGTTATGATCTTAAGAAATTTTTTATCGGTGTGCTAGAATTTGAGTAGCGAGAAAGAGCCAATCACCAGATTGGAATTGTCGTTTTGAGATGCCAAAATCAATCAACAAAGTTAAGGTCCAAAGACAAATCGCGGTCTAAGATTCTCAATGAAACAAATATATTAAACTTTGGAGAAATTTGTTGAAACGCCTAATCTAAGCTAACCACTAAATTAAGGCGTAACATTGAAAATAGTCTCAAGTTAGAAGGAATAGTGCAATTCTGAGTGTCTGGATATAAATCGTAAACCCTACTCAACTGATGCTGGTCTTCTCCTCTGCCTCGGCAAGAGGTAACCCCCAATCATTGCCAATTGATTGTGATATTTCTAATCATAACCTTACACCGTCCGAATAACAAAAATTGGAAGAATGATTGATTTATTTTCTTCTTCGTTCTGCAACAGCACTGATGCAGATTCAACCTGAACCAAAATGCATTGTAGACTGCCATGCACATATAAATTTTCGCCATAGTCGAGAGAAAAAGAACCTGAAACAAAATTCAACTTAGACTGAAATTCAGATACAAATTACCGTCATAGTAAAAAAAAAAAAAAAAAAAAAAAATATTGATAAAGAAGGCGAAAAGTTAAGGAAAGAGGTATTTATACAATGTTAACACATATCACAACATTATCTGCTCCTAGAATACTAATTCATATAGTTGATATTGCTTTATTTCATCCTTTGTGCCAGGTCCAATGTTGTAATTGTCATGTTTGTGAACAAAATGATCTTAATTGAGACTTGGACGCAATTTTGTGTAGACGAGTTAAGTTAGGGAGTTAAGTTAGGGTTAGAGGTTGAAAACAAGGAAAATGCGGCGTCAGAATTTCGTTAGCTCGCGTGACTCATGCTCGAAGCGACAGAAACAAAAACATTGTCCCTATCCTTTCGCCTCGCTGTCGCTTGAGCGACATCATCCTTGCTCAAGCAAAAGACTCTCTCGCTCGAGCGACATATTTATGCGGCCAGACCTAATTTGTGATTTTGAAAAGTTTTATACGGCCCATAACACCTAAACGTCCCTAATTATAAATACAGATGTCTGTGACGAATTTGAAGAGGTTGCTTCATTGTGCTACAATTGCAAAACACTTTCATATCATTTTTTGAGAGATCTAAGAGGCAATTCATTGACCGATTCATCCACATCATTCTTGTGATCCAGCAACCGAGTTTTGAAAAAACACCAAAGTTCATTAATCCAAAACATATGGCTTCCTCAACACTTTAAGGAAGGGATTCAAGCGAAGGAAGAAGAACATGGATTGGTGATTCCTGGGTATCCACTTGGAAGAGACGTGTGTAGAAGATCATGAGACTGAGACATCATATCTTGGTAGAAGATTTTGTGTCTGTAAGTACATCAGATCTTGGAAGCTACAGGAGGTAGATCAGGAAGTTTAGTGGGGTTGACTGGATAATATCTACTATTGCAGATCGCAAGGTTGGAATGAGCAGTAGATCTTAGAGTTGTAGAGTTTACCACTGCTAGTAGAATTAGTTTGGAATTGAACTGTAACCCACATTGTCTATAGTGGAGGTAACGGCTTGGTCCCAAAATTTTTACCTAGTTGGGTTTCTCCATCATCAAATTGTGTGTTATTTATTACTTTCCAAACATTACAACTACGGTAATTCAATTTAGAAAAACTAGAATGTATGCTTAACCATCTAGAAACTAATTAAAAGTGACTTGTTGCTTTAATTAGAATTATTCCGCACGTGAGGTCAAACTTAGTTAGTAACTACGTAATTTCAATTGGTATCAGAGCCTAATTTAGTTTCCTAACCTTAATTTGTCTAGATAAGTAGTTCATTGTCTGTCCCACCACACCTTGATGGCATTAACTATGCCTATTGGAAAGCTAGGATGAGAGCATTCTTATAATCTATGGATGAACGAATTTGGTTGAGTGTGGTGAATGGTTGGAGTGCTCCCTGTACAATTGTAGACAACGTAGTGACCCCTACACCCATCGTAAATTGGTCTAAAACAAATTTGGATGAATGTAATTGGAATAGTAAAGGTTTACATGCTCTATTTATGGCAGTATCCCTGGGGAAATTTAGGCGAGGGTCCATGTGTGAGGTAGCCAAAGAGGTTTGGGATATGTTACAAACTACACATGAGGGAACACAAAATGTAAAACATTTTAAGTTGCAGATATTAACCATTAGGCTCGAAGAGATTAGGATGAAAGAAAATGAAACTTTTGATGAGTATAGTGAATTCTAGTTTTAACCTAGGCGAGAGAATCCCAGAACCTAAGATTGTAAGAAAAACTCTTAGATTCTTATCTGAAAGGTTTAGGCCCAAAACCATGGCGATTGAGGAAAGTAAAGACATAGATTCCATTAAGGTAGATGAGTTATTTGGATCCCTTCATATGTATGAGCTGACCTTAGGTAAACTCGTTAAAGATAAATATCTGACCTTGAAATTCGTGTGAAACACCCAGACCGAATCTTCTGATTTTGGTTCACCAGATGATAAGGAGTTAGCTTACTTGCCTAAAAATTTCGAAAAATGTTTTAGAAGAAAAATAACGGCTCGATTGAATTTAGGAGAAAATCCAAATTTTGAGGTGCCATAATTGTCAAGGTTTCGGCCATGTGAAGAGAGAGTGTCCTAGCAGCAGGAGAAGTGAGAAGAAGGCTATGAATGGTACTCTCACTGATGATGAGTCTAGCTTGGAGATTCTGAGTGCAAGATCCGCTCGTGAAGATAGTGAGAATAATATAGCCTTTGTTACTAGGGTTAAGATAGGATCTGACCAGGGGAGTGGAAGAGAAAAGGACTTAGATAGTGATGAAGATTATCATGAAGAGTCTATAAGTGAAGAAGATATCCAGAGACTTGTGATAAGATGTATGAGGGGAGTCTTAAGATTCTTACTAAAAATAAAGCATTAAGTGTGAAGAATAAGGAACTTGAATTAGAAAATGAAAAGTTAGTAGTGCACATTAAAGAATCTACCTCGATCCTGAGTGAAGTGAAGCCCATGAATGAAACTTTAAACACTCAGGTTAAGAACCTCACCAGTGAGCTTGAGAAGTAATCTAGGAGTGTCAGCGAGTTGACCATCGAGAAAGAGACCTTAGAAATCCAGGTTAAGAACCTTCTGAACGATCTAGAATATTCAAAGTCTCAACTGCTTTCCTTTTCTAGTGGTTTTGAAAAGTTAGATAACATTTTAGGAATGGGCAAACCGGCTAAAAATAAGGGAGGTCTAGGTTTTAAGGAAAATAGTGCTAGTACGTCNACGATCTAGAATATTCAAAGTCTCAACTGCTTTCCTTTTCTAGTGGTTTTGAAAAGTTAGATAACATTTTAGGAATGGGCACACTGGCTGAAAATAAGGGAGGTCTAGGTTTTAAGGAAAATAGTGCTAGTACTTCTAAGACCACGTTTGTTTCTGCCATTGACCAGCCCAAACATGTGTCTAACCCCGATCTTAAGGATAAGAGATTCGTTAAATAGAGGCCTATTAGACAGCGTAGGACCGTCGACCTAGGAATAGACGTCAACATCTACAAACATTGGTCCTAGATTTGTCCCGACCGACTTTCACTGCGGTGAGTTAGGACACATACGCCCTAGATGTCATCAATTCCTGAATAGACAAAGAATAAAGAGCTTTAATAGGAATAGAAATCATGAGTTTGTTGGTCAGATTGGATTTCTTACTAATCAAGTGAGTCGTTTGACCAAGTTGGTGACACAATTGTCTGGGAATCGTTATCATACTATGCAAGTCTAGGTGAAAAATGATGATCTTAAAAACCTTGATATAGATCACAGTGCTCTTAAGGTAAGAGCGCTCGTATACCTAGCTGATTGGTATTTTTGGTGCATGTACGTACTTAATTGTTGTGTTATTAACTTTTACATGCATCACATTTATTTGTTTTTTTATTTGGATTTAGTTTCATGTAGTGTATTTTAGTTGTGTTGCACTGGCACATGCACGTTTTGTTTTAGTTTGTGTGTTTGATTTTTGTTTTTATTTTTGTTTTGTGTGTGGTGCATTCATTATTTTTTGAAAAAGAAAAACACAAAAAAATTTAAAAAAAATTGAAAAATTGAAAAAAAAAAAAGGGGGAATGAAAACTCTATTACAGCATAATATATGATATTCTTAAACTTGCATGTTGTGATCATGTATAGACATAATTGATAATCTGTAGCATGGTTTCTATTACTTGCTTAGGTTGATATAAAGTAATTAGTATATGTGTCTTCATATACCATTTGCACTGCACACACTATGATATTGTAAATAGGACTTAACTGTATGTATAAGACTTTGGATGACAGTCACTTGTTGGTAGGTTGACGTTGAACATGAATTGACCACTTTTAGTAGACTTAAGCATAAGTATATCCTAACAACCTCAATATCTTAATGTTTTTCTTTGAGGCTATTTGACTCGAGCAATTAAGCATGCGGGGTGTCTCAAAACTTGGTTTCATGGGATGCCTTTCTTCTTGGCACAGAAAGATACATCGTGTGGTAGTAGTCTACTCCGCTAGACTACCTTCCGCCTTCTCTCGGTCGTTTTATGATGAAAGAAAATTTGATTACAATTTGTAAAAAGCTTGCAACATAAAATTGAGACGCATTGAAAGTAAATTGATCATTGATTGCTTAAAAGCTAGAAATTACAATGTCTAGTGCAGGGGCGAACACTTGAAACCTTGAAAGATGTTTGAAAGAGACTAATACCCTCTATACTAGCCATTGTACTTTCCTGCTGTCATGAATTGTAATTTCTAACTTTCAAGCAATCAATGATCAATAGGCTTTCAATGTATCTCAATTTTATGTTGCAAGCTTTCTACAAATTGTAATCAAATTTTCTTTCGTCCCAAAACGACTGAGATAAGGCGGAAGGTAGTCTAGCGGAGCTGACTACTGCCACACGATGTTGTTTTCTGTGCCAAGAAGAAAGGCACCCCGTAAAAGTTGGTATCAGAGCTATTTTACAATTGAAATAAACTATTACAATAGAAAGGAAATTACAACTCAAATTTGAACTAATATTTACAGTGTATGGTTGAAGTTGGGTAAACTACGGCTACGATAGGGTCAAGGGGCTTAAGTAAAGCTGCAGTCCTTAACATTACAATGCAAAGGAAATTACAACTCAAACTTGANAAATTTGAACTAATATTTACAGTGTATGGTTGAAGTTGGGTAAACTACGGCTACGATAGGGTCAAGGGGCTTAAGTAAAGCTGCAGTCCTTAACATTACAATGCAAAGGAAATTACAACTCAAACTTGAACTAATATTTACAATGTGCGGTCGAAGTTGGGCAAACTACGGCTGTGATAGGGTCAATGGGCTTAAGTAAAGCTGCGGTCATTGACATTTGGTGTCTATGGTCAACTCACTTGTGTTAATCGGTCTAAAGCTCAAAAATATGATGAGCTTGAAATATGTGAAAAATTATATATGCTCAAATTTAAAGAAAAAAATTGATATATGAAAAAAAAGGATCATTAATTTATAGGTCCTATTGTGCTTTATGGTTTGACTTTCATTATTGGAGAATACACTTATTAGCAGCGATGTTTAGCATGTCCCTTATCACAAAATTAAGGTTTGGAGTCCTGTCTGCCTTAGATTAGTGTCACTTTATACACATAAATCACTTATGCAATTTACTCCATTCTGACCTAAATTGAGTATGTGGGGAGGTTTATTACTTGTTAATTATGCTTGTGCATGCTACCAACTACTTGTTTGGATTGTTGTATATTCATGGTTAAAATTGAATTTGAGATTGCACCCTTAGTCATTTGCGACAAAAATGGGGAGATTAGAGAGAATATACACATGGGAAGCATTGAATGAAATTGAAATTTGCATTTTAAGTCTGAGGGGTCGTTGGGGAGAGACATAGATATACTTGTCTACTGCATAAAAAACATTGAGAGTTTGCAGTAAGTGGGAGAATGTAAATTGCATCTACATTGCATATCATATGCATAGTTGTTTGAGTTTTGATATTTTGTGATGTTATAGATTTGTGTTTTGATTGACATTAATGTTATGTCTCAAACTAGCATGTTTATTTATGATTATGAAAAACATTGAGAGTTTGCAGTAAGGGGGAGTATGTGCATTGCATATCTTATACACAGTTGTTTGAGTTTTGATGTTTTGTAATCTTAATGTTTTGGTTGGTGTTTTGATTGACATTAATGTTACGTCTCAAACTAGAATGTTTATTGGTATTCATGAGTTTTTTGATTTCCTGTATCACGTGCTTTTACACTGGGTATTGAGTTTTTGATTTAGGAAATAGGTATTTACCAAGGAATGCAAGAAGTGGAAGAGATTGAGTATTGGGTAGTATAGATTGGGGAGTTTAGTTTGAGTATTTTATTTTCTTGACTTTATTTATATGATTTTGTTACAAAATGTCAAATGGGGAGATTGTTAGGTCCAATGTTGTAATTGATATGTTTGTGAACAAGATGATCTTAATTGAACACTTGTAACAAGTCAAGGACTTGGATGTAACTTTGTATAGACGAGTTAAGTTAGGGTTAGACGTTGAAAACAAGGAAAACGTAGTATCGGTATTTTGCTAGTTGCTCGCCTGACTCATGCTCGAGCGGCAAAAATAGAAACATTGTCACCCGCCTTTCGCCTCGAGCGACAACACCCTCGCTCGAGTGACATATTTATGCGGCCAGACCTAATTTGTGATTTTGAAGAGTTTTACACGGTACATAACACCTAAGCGTCCCCACTATAAATACAGATGTATGGGACGAATTTGAAGAGGTTGCTTCATTGTGCTACAATTGTAAAACACTTTCATATCATTGTTTGAGAGATCCAAGAGGCAATTCATTGATCGATTCATCCACATCATTCTTGTGATCCAGTAATCGAGTTTTGGGAAAACATCAAGGTTCGTTAATTTAAAACACCTGGCTTCCTTAACTTTCAAGGAAGGGATTTAAGCGCTGAAAGAAGAATAGAAATATATAGGTATCCACTTGGAAGAGACATGTGCAGAAGATCGTGAGACTGAGACATCATATCTTGGTAGAAGATTGTGAGTTTGTAAATACAGTAGATCTTGAAAGCTATAGGAAGTAGATTAGAAGGTCTAGTGGGGTTGACTGGACAGTATCTACGGTAGCAGATTGCAAGGCTAGAATGAACAACAAATCTTGGAATTACAGGGTTTACAACAGCTAGTGGAAGTGGAGGTAATTGGCTTGGTCCCGAAGTTTTTACCCAGTTAGGTTTCTCCGTCATCAAACTGTGTGTTATTTATTGCTTTTCAAATATTACAACTGGGGTAATTCAATTTTGGAAAATTGGATTGTATGCTTAACTATCTTTAAACTAATTAAAAGTGACTTGTTACTTTAATTAGCATTATTCTGCACGTGAGGTCAAATTTAGTTTGTAAACTACGTAATTTCACTTTGAGAAAAAAGTGGACGTCGACCCATTCTTAAAATGTATATGTTAGTTGATAAATATTAGCGTAAAATTCTTATATTTTGCCGAATAATCAAATTTATTAAGCTCCCATTTGACATCCTTTATTTAAAAAATCTTTTTTCTACATATTCATTTGTAACTACACATTCACACAATAAAATATTTTGCACGTAAACATAAAATATTTTCCTACTTTTTAATAACATATTCTCTGAAAATTCACTATTCAAAATTCATTTATGTTAATTAATGGTTGTCAAACTGGGTCTAAATAAGATATCATAAAACAATTTCTATAAATTCTAACTCAAATGTGTTTTCCCAGTTTTTTTGTTTTGAAAAACAGTTTTCAGAATCACAAATCAAATACCCTTTTTCAGAAATCTTAAAAAACTCTTAAATAATAATAATAATAATAATAATAATAATAATAATAATAATAATAATAATAATAAAACTTAATTCAAACGTGAAAACTGAGATACAAACCAAATGTCCTTAGTCTCCTTTAGAATAGGTTTTGTGTGTACATATTTCTTTGATCAAAATTATTCAAGAAAAATATTGCTTAACAAAGTGGTTATTGAGACCAAGAGCTAGTTTGATATGACTTTTGAGAGGTTAAAGGGATCTTTTGAGATTCGCAAGTTACTTTTGAATTTGTTTGACTAATTGTATGAACTATCGTATTTTTATTATAAGAGTTTTTAGGAAAACTTGATGCAATCTGGCTTCCTCTAAAAGTAATTTTAGAAAATAAATGTTTGACATGACTTTTGCTTCTACTTCTTGTAGAAGAGTTTTTTAAGGAAGTTACTTTAATTTTTGTTTGAAAATTAATTTTTTAAAAAATTTCTCTATTATAGAAGTGGTTTTAGAGGAAAATACATTGAACCAACTTTCATTAAAAACTCTTATAACTAGAAGAAGTATTTTGATAAAATTAGCTAAACGGGTTCAAAAGAAACTTTTGAGTCTCAAAGCATCTTTTGACTTTTCAAAAATTAAGTCAAATGGACCCTAAAATTAGTTTCCAAACAAAATTTAAGTTAGTATCTTCAGGAAACTTTTCTACCGTAAGCAAAAGCCTTGCGGAAGACTTAAGTCAATCATGTTTATCCAAAACAGGTAGACTTCAATCACATTAAACGCTACAATAGATAAGGCCCCTCGATCATTGCCCTTTCAATATTCTTTGCTCATTCTTATCGGTTACAGAATGGACGCTTCAAGGGCAATTGACTCTAACAATTTAGTCATAGTTTGGCTCTCATGTTTTGAAACTTATTTTTTATTTAAATTCATTTTCAATCACACATTTTATAAGATCCACAACTTTTATCAATTTTCTTAATTACAGATTTCATCATCTTTCATCAAAATCCTTATAA
>CAIGRS010339663.1:0-15818 GCA_903798395.1 Fraxinus floribunda
CTAAAACACAATTTAAATATATTTTTACACCACAATAGGAGATACTTTTATAAATATAAATTACGTGCAAGTCGAAACGTAATATCGGGCAAAATAAAGAATGCGAACCTTCTTTACCACAAGAATGTCAATTAAAAAAATTATCTGGTAATACATTATTGGATTATTCCAAATGTACAGAAGAATTTTTCACATAAAGTTTACACCCCCTTACATGTGTGGGGTTCACTAGGATAATGCAGCATAAACACTCTCTTCTTTATCTATTTTTTTACCTACACTCACAATAGGATGTGTGGATCACACATTTGGAAGTTTTTTATTCACGCAGCCCCCGCATGTTAAAGGTTGTAACATTTTCAATGCACAATTTTCGTTACAAATAAAATTATTCTATTTATTGTAACATTTTGCAAGTTGAAGTACATAGTTGTACTTCCTATAAAACAAGTACCACACGCCCACCGGCCCCGCAGTACACAAAGTAAAATTTCAGAAGTTTCCAGTGAGAGATAAAATGGTGGCGACTGCAGTTACAGGCATTGCTACTCCATTGAAATTCCCATTATTTCCAGGGTTTCAGAGGTCGAGTCGGAGCTTGCAGTTGAGAATGAGTCAGGTCTGAATTTCTATGAGAAAACTCTTTACTTTTTTTATTGAATTGATGGAAGAAAATGATAAATTCATGTCAATGTTAAACTGTTTATGATTCTGAGTAAATTAATACAAGGCTTTTTGTGTATTTGTATTGCAGAAAGCTGGTCATGGTGTGATAACTGGCAAATTCGAACTAAGACCTCCACCATACCCACTGGTGAGTAAGACCTTAAACGCTGCTCCCTCCCTCTGTGATTTTTTTCTTCTTCTTTTGTTTTCTTGTTATCTTAGTATTCAGCTTTTTAATGTCGAATCTTATATCATGGATAAATAATTAACCCCCGTTTGTAATACTTTTTGATGAAAATTGAACGTAGCTTAAACATTACGGGAGATTTGTAATGTTTTGTATACATTTTGTAATTATTGATTTTTCATTAATTTTCCTTTTCTTTAGCAAATTATTTTTTGGTTGTGAGATTTTCTAAAATTCATTATCTTCTTTTCATAGATTCTAACATCAAATAAATAAAAATTAATTTTAGTAAGTTAATCACACATTGAAAAATATAAAAAAAAAAATGCTTCATTGGTCTCTTCTAACATTGTAGGAAAAAAATAATAATAAAATTCTTTATTGCTATGTTCTAAATAATATTTTTTGTTCAATGAATTAAGATTAGAAAATGTTAATTAAAATAAATTTTTTTTTTAGTTGTTACTTTATAGCTAAAGATAAGTTTCTTATTTATTTTAAGTTGGGGTAATTTTGCAACTTAAAATTGTCAGGAATGTATGTGTAATTTATTGGTATCTATTGCAGATGATTTATAAATCATTTGCAATGTAGCTTCATAAAGGGGAAGAATATATAAAAAGTATAATTTTGCATAAAAAAATATTGTAAATGATGCCGTGAAAAGACTTCACTGGATGATGAGAAAGAAAAAAAAATATCATTTTTTTAGTTGAAGATGGAATAGTAATCGAACTTTTAGATAATGAACTAGAGCTTAATAAAATTGGTATATAAAGTGTTACATAATGTAATACAAAAGGTTTGTCTATTTAACTATTTTGATCGCAAATTTATAAGTTTTTAGCAAAAGTTAGTTTCGTTACCATACCGTAACATACAGTATGTGAAGTGTAAATTTAGAAAACACGAAATGTAAAGTGTAAATTCACTTATACCGAGGGTGCATTTCGTAATTTTTACAAGTGTGTCTAACTCCTACAACATAAGCTTTTAGACGGGTGGTTAAACGCTTATGTCAGATTAGAGAAGATATATCGGCCCTGTTTGAGTCCCATTTTTAGAATAGATTTGAAAAAAGTGACTTTTTGGAAAATGGGTGGATAAAAAATTGGAAAAAGTTTTAAGTTTATATGCGAAATTATTTTATTAAAAGAATATGTGATTGAAAATAAGTATGAAGAAAAATAAGTTTTAAAGAATGGAGCTCAAATAGGGGCACATTCTTTAAAGGGTCATGAAATTACCTGTTCTAACATTCCACTTAAATTTGAAATAACAAGCTTACACTTTTGCTTGCTCTGTGTTCAATCGTGCTACTTCATTCTAATTACTATAAAATCTTTATCATAAGCCTATCTCGGTTGTGCAATTTGTGTAATTAATCTTCGATATTCACAACGATGGAGTATGATTTAGGATGCTTTGGAGCCTCATATGAGCCGTTCAACATTTGAATACCACTGGGGAAAGCATCACAGGGCTTATGTAGACAACCTTAACAAGCAAATAGCTGGAACAGAACTAACCGGAAAGACATTAGAAGATGTTATCGTTGCTACATATAACAGCGGAAATCTCCTTCCACCCTTTAACAATGCTGCTCAGGTATGTTTTTATGCGTTGGACCGCAGAACTCTGCACCTTTATTCACAGAATTCATATGTCGTTTTACACATTTACAGGTCTGGAATCACGATTTCTTCTGGGAGTCAATGAAACCAGGTGGTGGAGGAAAACCATCTGGAGAACTTTTAGATTTAATCAACAGGGACTTTGGTTCTTTTGAAGAATTTGCCAAAGAGTTCAAGACAGCTGCAGCAACACAATTTGGTTCTGGTTGGGCATGGCTCGTGTGTAAGCCTTTATATCCCTCTTTTGCTTTTGAATGTATCTATCTAAACATGAAAATTCAACACCTCTTTTATTATTTTCCATCTAGACAAGGATGAGGACAAAAAGCTCGCTGTGGTGCAGAGTCCTAATGCCGTGAATCCTCTTGTCTGGGATTACGTTGTGAGTATCTTAAGTGTCTCAAGTTTCCATTTTAATCATACATTGTATTGAATTTGGTGTTATCATCTAGTTCTTTCATCTATTTCGGTTTAATTGTTCTTATTACCTGACAATCTCATGGCATTGTACTGCTCATTTGTTGCAGCCGCTACTTACAGTAGACGTTTGGGAGGTAATCAATCAGAAATTTTCATAGTTTATTCCTTGAGACGATGACATGTAACTGATTTTCATGTTTTATTTACGTTGTCTTTTTTTTCCCCCATATACAGCACGCTTACTACCTCGACTATCAGGTCAGTAGTGATTTTCTTCATATGTGTGATGCTCGTAGTCCATCCTTTGTCGCACGCAATAACCTACCATGTCTTCATTTACAGAACCGGAGGCCAGATTATTTATCTATCTTCATGGAGAATCTTGTTTCTTGGGACGCAGTCACTTCGAGGCTTGAATCTGCCAAGGCTGGTTCCGCATAGAGGGAAAGAGAAGAATAAGGCGAATAAAGAGAAGGCTGGAAGAATAGTGGAACGTCAAATTCTGAAGCAGTATAAATGTATTTTGAAAGCGACGATCGTGTGGTTGATTTAATTCTCTTCATAGGATCGTATCTCTACCAGTCGTGCTTTTCTAATTATGTTTTTAACAGCGTGAATGTATGGAATGTGTGGTCAATAAGAGAATAAAGAACTTGTTGTGATAAATTTCTATTATGTTTTTAATAGGTATTCACATGAATTGTGCATAAATCAAGCTCTCGAGTATAAACCAAAAGCTCAAATACTCGTTGGATCTTGTTCAACGTAACATGGTCGAGCTATCCATGATCGATGAATGATCGTCTTTATTCAAACTTCTGGGACAAAGCAAATTCTTGCAAGCTTTTGAAAACAATTTATCTTATAAGTGAAAATTGTGGTTAACCTTTTCTTCCAAGCCTTGGGATTATATACATGGATAATTTTAGTGGTACATTGGGGCATATATCAAGATGTCCATCATGGACACCTTGCGACCCCCCATTGGGAGCACAACCCTTGTATACATTTGTGAGTTATGCTGTCTTCCAATTAATGAATATATTTTTATTTAAATCTACAAGTCAAAAATTTGTACTACACATTGTAGTATAGTACTACATTGCATGTCATACCAACCACTTCACTATAGTTTAGAAAATGGCACTTTATATAATAAAATATTTATTAAATTTTGAAATTTACTTCTTTCAATATATGAAATTAAGCGCGTTTTGTTAAAAATCAGATTTTGATAAAAGTTATTGATTTTATGATATATATGCTTAAAATTAATTATTTATCTTAATTTTTAATCAACTTCTTTGAGTAAATCAAGTATAACTTAAAAGGATCGTGGATGCCCGTATTGAAATGTCAAATATGAATATTTCATCGAATAAAGGAACACTTCGTATGGAAATCTTAATCACGGAAAAAAAAAATTATGAACATATATCAATGTCAAGTAAGTATCTTATAAATAATTTGATGTAGAAAACAAGTTCTCTTATAAATTTCTCACTTTGGAAATTATTTGGGCTCAAAAATCATATTGTAATAAGAGGTCATGAGACAAGTCCTAAGGTCACCCCACGCCTGCAGTAAACAACGTTGTCACGTGTCTCTCTCTCTCTCCCTCTTTCCCTCTCATCCGAAAACTTCAGACGGTTCTTATAAGAAAAGATGGTGACAAATGGAGTAACAGCCATTGCTTGTCCATTGAAATGCGCATTATTTCCCTGTCATGGTTGTAATATGATGATATAAATGGAGTCCCGCTAATTAGTGGAGTATTTTGTGTTGAATTGTGCACTGATATCTGATTTATGGTGCAGGATTTCAGGGGTCGACTCGACGCTTCCGGTGGAGAAGAAATGAGGTCTGCACTTTGTGTACTCGGCAGTCCGGGTGGTTATAGTGTTTCTTATAAAGAATTTTGAAAAGAAAATACTTTATTGAGTTGATGAAGAAAATGATTTTCTGAGTGTAATGTAGCACTGGTGTTTGATAAAATGTCAATGTGAGACTGTATATGTTTCATGCTTTTTGTTATCTGATTGATTACATATACTGTTATCCTAATTCTTATTTAGTCGGACTCGGTTGATTTCTATCTAGGATGCCAAAGTTAATTTTGAACCCAAATTTGATGATTTTTTGTAAATGATACAAGGTTTTATGAGTCTTTGTATTGCAGAGACAGTGTGCAAGGAAAGCTGGCCATGGTGTAATAACAGCCAAATTTGATCTAAAACCCCCACCTTACCCACTGGTAAGACCAGAAAAATAATCAGACTGCTTCCTTTGTGAATTTTTTTTTCTCTCCCTCTCATTTTTTTTAAAACTTTTCTGGATATCTTGCATTCTTTAGATTTACTTCAGCTTATTAATGTTGAATTCTAGATATAAATAAATAACTGCGGCTCCATTCTAAGCTTAAGCTTTTATTTGGGATCACCACCACCCATTTATGAAAGTTGTGCGAGTGTGTGACTTTTGATCAAAATTGAATCTGGTTTAAAACTAAATTAAACTAAGTAAATGTATCCCGCTCCTAGAGCATAAGCTTTTTGATGCCATGATTAAACACTTAAATCTGATTAGCGACGAATTATGCTTTTTGCACTTGGATTGAAAATTCAGGTTCTCTTGCATAAAAAGAAATACTGACTATAATAATATATACATTCTTGAGAGGGTCGTGAAATTACATGTTCTGGCATTCAGCTTAATTTTGATGTATGCAAGCTTACACTTTTGCTTGCTCTGTTTAATCATACTTCTTCATGCTAATTCCTATAGAATCTTTATCATAACCTCTCTTAATGAATCTGTTTTGCAATTTGTGTAAAATCTAAGTAATAGTGACTAATTGAATTATAGGGGTTTTGAACATATAGGGAAGATGAGTCCGAAAATATGGCCACAGAAATGCCAATTGGATTAAGCTATTTGTACATCTTGATTGGACACTTTGGTTGACAGATTGATGATGTGGAAGTGATATAATGGTTGGATAAAATGTGTGAGATGTGAAAGATGATGTAAGATTGTGCCTAGCATAAATTTACTCGTGCTTTCTATTCTTCTAGCTTAATTCATATACTAACATTAGCCTAGACTAGTTTCCATACCGTTGGTCAATTGCAATTGATAATAATCTTTCATCTTATATGAAATTACTCCAAACATAATGTTAGTTTCTTTCAAGTCATTCTATGTATATGATCTCCCAAGCTAATAAGCTGATCTTCTTAGCTTTTCTGCTGATTATCTCTAATTAAACTTGTTAGTTCCTACTTTTCTCATCGATCAGTAAACGTTGGTTTTGATTTGAAACCACGTGGGTTCTTGCCAAAACATTTACGTCAGTTTCAGTACAAAATTAAAATTGCGCATATCAATTATCTCCATGCATTCATATATCTTTACAATGTTAGTTTTTATAGTACTTATTGGTATGTTTTGCTATTTACACCCGTGGGTATGATTTAGGATTCTCTGGAGCCTCATATGAGCCGTGAAACATTTGAATACCATTGGGGAAAGCATCACAGGGCTTATGTAGACAACCTCAACAAGCAAATAGCTGGAACAGAACTAGATGGAATGACATTAGAAGACATAGTAGTTGTTACGTATAACAAAGGAGATCTCCTTCCACCCTTCAACAATGCCGGTCAGGTGTGCCTTATATAAAACTTTACCTTCTGTATGTTTTTGTACAAGCATATATGTGGAATGCTCAAGTCTGCACCTTATGTTTTAAATGTTTTGAGTTGACCATCACCAGTTATGTGGGTCAGAAATTTTCTTCAAGAAGAGTTGCTTCTTGCACATGAATTGGACCCGAACCCTCCATTTCATTTTCCTTTCTCTTGGTAAAACAAACTCTGACAAGTGCTTAAAATGAATTGGAAATAACTTTATTCATATAATTAACATAATCTGATACTTACATGTTGTAACATTTTATCTTATATAAGTTCTTGTCTATTACTTGATTCGCAGAATTCACAATTTCCGTTTTATTCATAAAAAAATGTGCTATTTGTTTACATGCAGCATTCATCATTTTGCACATTGACAGGTCTGGAATCATGATTTTTTCTGGGAGTCAATGAAACCAGGTGGTGGAGGAAAACCATCAGGAGAACTTCTACATTTAATTAACAGAGACTTTGGTTCTTTCGAGGAATTTATTAAAGAGTTCAAGACTGCTGCGACAACACAATTTGG
This sequence comes from Fraxinus floribunda, assembly GCA_903798395.1. Classification (NCBI taxonomy): domain Eukaryota; kingdom Viridiplantae; phylum Streptophyta; class Magnoliopsida; order Lamiales; family Oleaceae; genus Fraxinus; species Fraxinus floribunda. Next base: position 7,129 of record CAIGRS010339663.1, read on the forward strand.
TTCTGGTTGGGCGTGGCTCGTGTGTAAGCCTTTGCCCTCAATTCTATCTCTTTTTCTTTTGAGTTTATTTATCTAACCATGATTATGGCTTTTTATTGAAATAAATTTATATAAATTAACAGCTTTTTTCCCCTTCTTCTAGACAAAGCAAATAGACTGGATGTAGGAAATGCAGTAAATCCACGTCCATCAGATGAGGACAAGAAGCTTGTAGTGGTGAAGAGTCCTAATGCCATGAATCCTCTAGTCTGGGATTACTTTGTGAGTATCTTAGTGTCTTCCAATTTCCATCTTAATCGTATAGCTTCAAAATTTCCTAAATTGTACCTTTTATCGACTTTGGTGTTATTGTCTGGTTCTTTCTTCTTTTTTTGGTGTAATTGTCACTTATTACCTGAGATTTTCATGGCTTTTTTCCTCATTTGTTGCAGCCACTACTTACTGTAGACGTTTGGGAGGTAATAATATCAAATTTTATTTTATTTCTTCCTTGAAACTATGACTTGCAACTGGTTTTCCTGTTTTATTGACGTTGTCTTTTTTCCTTGTACAGCACGCTTACTACATCGACTATCAGGTGAGTAGTGATTTTCTTCATGTTAGCAACACTCGTAGCCAATGCTTTCTCACTCTTTTCAACAACCTAATAGCAAAGTGACCATGTCATCATCTACAGAACCGGCGACCAGATTATTTATCTATCTTCATGGAGAAACTTGTTTCTTGGGAAGCAGTGAGTTCCAGGCTCGAATCTGCTAAGGCTGAGGCCACGGAGAGGGAAAGAGAAGAAGAGAGAAAGAAAAAGGAGGAAGAAGAGTATGGAACAACAAATTCTGAAGCACCAGAAATGTATTTGGAAAGTGAGGATTCTGAGGCTGATTGATTTCTCTTCAATTCAAAGTTAGTAGGGTTTTGATCCAATTTTGATATGATATTAGAGGCTTGTATTAGCAAGCATATTAAATAACCCTGAACAAGGTTTATGTTGCTGTATCATACAACGGGAAAATTTCAGCGGCCTCTAAATATGCAATGTGAATTGATTAGTTCTTAGCTTATTTTAACAAGTTCAGGCTCGGGTGGAGATTAAAATTAGATTTTTAGGAAATTTTAATAAAAGTTAATGAAATATGTTGTTGAAAAATTGTAGTCTCATGAAATATGTAATTAAAATTAATTTTTTACTTTGACTTTGATAAAAAATTGAATTTTAATTTCTAACAAATAGGGTTTCTTGGTCGACAGTAACCTATTTCTAAATAGCGTTCTTGTTGAATGAGTCCATGAACAAATGTGGCCACATGGGTTAAGGAATGAACCAAACCAAGTATTTTTTTGCGTGGACAAGTTTGCAACTTGGATATAATAGAGAGAAGGGGTGGCAAAGTCACAAAAATATTAACATATTGGTTTACACTTTGGTGAGTTGACAATTTTTGGTGCATTGATTTTAACAACATTTTCGCATGACCAGTTGTTTGACACATAAGGGAATGTAATAAGATGTGAAGAGAACATGTGTACAAGTAGATTAAACTGTAATTCTTGAGATAATTTCATTCATGGTCACCGAACTTTTCACTTAGTGCCATAATATCCACCAAACTTTATTTTGTACCACTATGACAATTGAACTTCAACTTAGTGTCACCATGGTGGCCGAACTGCAATTTGTTTCACCGTGGCCGTCGAATTTTTCACCTAGTTACACCATGGTCATCGAACTTTAATTTGTTATACCATGGCCATTGAACTTTGTAGGGTAAATAGCACGGAGGTCCCTAACTTAGAATATTTTGATGATGGGATCCTAAATCTTTAAATTCAAGCACTCAGAGTCCCATACTTTCTTCAAACCATAATTTTATGTTTTTTTTCCCCTCTATTTTTGCCAATTTAATTTAATATTTTATTTTACTTTTATAAAGAAAAAAAAAATATTGTAAGACTTCCAACTTTTAAAATATATATATACATATATAAAATAAAATAATAATTTTCATCACATCAATAACTTTTCTTTCTTTTTGAACCACATATTCTCTATCACATCAACCAAAAAATTACATTCTTTTGAAAATAATGTGCACCAAGCGGGAGTTAGGATAACATTGTTATATTTTACTAGCATTTTTCAAAAAAAATTCATATGTATTTTTTTACTTTTTATTTTGAGAAACAATTTTTAAATAATAAATTAAACACATTTTAATTAAAACAGACCTCAGAATAGAAAATTGAAAAAGTACTCAAATTTTAAAAATGAAACACAAAACCAACTGGCCTAAATTTCTCTACTTGATCGAAAGTGGAGGAAGGAGTGGCAGCGCCGCTGGGCACCACCGAGATGCATACAAACCCTTTTCATGGCTTTCTTTCCGTTTTCCCAACGCCAAAGTTTTACAACCCTTAAAAACCCTCTCTCCAAATTCATTTGCCTATTCTCAACCTCACTCTTACCTTCAAATCTCACACACTTATTCTCCGAACAATCCACCGCCACCACTTCCGCCGCTGCCGCCGAAGAATCCAACAATGTTGAAAATGATATTCACCTTCAAAATGACAAACCAGACAAAAGCAATAAAGCCCGAACAATGGCATGGCTCATCAATACAAAGCCCTGGTCAGCACAACTCGAATCCTCCCTTTCCACTCACACTCCCCTCTCCGAGACCAGCGTCGTTCAAACCCTACGCCTCATCAAGGCCTCTGCCAACGCCCTCCACTTCTTCAACTGGACCCAAAACACGGGTTTCACCCACAGCGAGCACTCTTATTTCCTCATGCTCGAAATTTTTGGTCGGGCCCGAAACCTCAATTCCGCTCGTAAATTCCTCCTCTCTATTCCAGCGAAGTCCAACAATGCTATACAACTAACTGACAAGCTTTTCTATAGCTTGATTAGGAGCTATGGTAATGCCGGGCTTTTCAGGGAATCGATTGAGGTATTTAAAACCATGAAATCAATGGGTGTTTCGCCTTCTACGATTACATTTAATTATTTGTTTTTAATTTTGCTCAAAAGGGGTTGGACGGGAAAGGTTTTTGAGTTATATGATGAAATGCTTAAGACTTATGGTGCAAAGCCCAATTTATACACGTTTAATATTTTGATCAGAGGATTTTTTATGAACTCGAGGATGGATGATGCATTTAGATTCTTTAAAGAAATGGAGTTGTTTAATTGCAAACCGAGTTTGATAAGCTATAACACGATTGTTGAAGGGTTGTGTAGAGCAGGGAAAGTGAAAATAGCGCACGATGTGGTGAAGGATATGCATCTAAAGGACGAGAATTTGAAGCCGAATGTTATTACTTATACTACTTTGGTTAGAGGGTATTGTTGGAACCAAGAGATTGACACAATGTTACTTGTATTGAGGGAGATGGTTGATTGTGGGATTAAGCCAAATGACATCACTTATAATATGATTATACATGGGCTGTGTGAGGCCCAAATGTTTGATAAGATAAAATATTTTTTAGATCGTGGAGAGCGTGGAGGATTTGTGCCCGATACATGCACTTTTAACATGGTGATGAATGCTCATTGCAAAGTGGGTGACTTGAGCAAGGCATTTAAAGTTTTTGAGAAAATGAAGGAGCTGAAGGTCCAACAAAATTCGATCTCGTACAGTGTGCTGATCCGGGGTTTGTGCCAGAAGCTGGATTTTGGGATGGCAGAAGAGTTGCTTGATGAGTTATTGGTGAAGGAGATTTTGTTGTGTGATGATGGGAGCACTCCCATTGTTGCAGCGTTTAATCCCATTCTTGAATATCTTTGTAGAAATGGGAAAACGAAGAAAGCTGAACTAGTTCTCAGGCAGCTAATGAGAAGAGGAAAACAGAATCCTGTGGCTTATAAAACTTTGATCTTGGGGCATTGCAAGGAAGGAACCTGTGTGGCTGGGCACAAGCTCTTGGTCTTGATGCTGAGAAGAGATTTTTTGCCTGATCTGGAGACTTATGAGTCCCTAATTGAAGCTCTTTTGCAAAAGGGTGAGCCAAACCTTGCCCATGATACTTTGGAAATGATGTTGAAAAGTTCCTTCCTTCCTGGGTCATCTACTTTCCAGCGTATTCTCACGGAACTTGTTAAGCAGGGTTCTGCCCTTGAATCTGCTAGCTTGGTGATATTAATGTTAAAGAAACAGATAAAACAAAATATCAGTCTCTCAACAGATACCGTTAAGCTACTCTTCACAAGTGGAATGCTGGAAAGGGCATTTGAGGTTGTTAGAAGATTTTATGAGAATGGTTATGTTTTAAACATGGAAGAATTAATTGCATCCCTTTGTCACAGTAAAAAGTTGATGGAGGCACATGAATTGGTTGTTTTTAGTCTAAAGTATGATCATAATATTGATGTGGCTGTATACAATACAGTTTTAACGAATCTGTGTAAATCCCATAGGGCGTCTGAAGCATTTGACCTTTACCATAAAATGTTAGAGAAGGGAATTCAACCACCTTTGGGCTGCATAGAAGATTTGAGAACTCTTGAAGCTCAAGGAAAATTGAAGGAAGCTGAATTTGTTACCAAGAGGATGCCAAGTTCATTGCAGTTGGATGGATCTGGTTCAAACTTGATGTTTAAGCAGAGATCTTAATACTTGTATTACCTTTGTTTCTATCTCTTCTTTATATATATTTTTCAATCAGGATTATATGTTAAATACTAGTGTTACCTAATGTGGAACATTCCTTTTTGTTCAGATTTTCTGTATGACAAATCTACCTCTCTTTGAATGCATTCATAAACATTTCAACTGTTGTGAGCAGTTAGTTCGATAAGAAACATTGCAATCAGCATTTTCCAAAGCATCAAAGGCATGCCTCAAGCATTCATCGACAGCGCAAAGTTTATGCTTTACCTTTGCCAAGGCATTCGCATTGACTTGCTGAGACTCGTGTCTCAAGGCATAAGATAGCCGACCCATTACTCAGGAACTTTATAAATTATAATTCTACATTTGATGCATCTACGGCAACTACATCAAAAGGAATAGTACATTGTAGTTCGTAAGAATGAGAGACTCATGGCAAAGTAAAAATGAAAAATAATAAAGCTTTGGCCGCTAAAGAGGAAGAACAAGAGTTTAATTGCGCTTCGGGACGCTTCCCCTACCACTGTAAAGAAAAAAAGGCCAGATATCTAAAAAAGCTCGTTCTCCGGATGGGTTTGAGACTCTGGGGAGGCCGGATTCTCCTCCCCTACCCATATCCATAAGTGAACTCCTGCCCAGTCATATAAAAATAATATTATCTATGATGTAGTGCACGATATTCTCAGGGGCACAGAAGAATGAGAAAGGACATCTCTATTTTTCCCCCAGGGAATCTTTAGAATTCCCTCAGATCACTATAATTTTTTTCACAGGGCAGGACAATAGATCATTGATAATTTTATATGATTCTAATAGATTTTTGTTGGCTTTCTCAAATAACTGATTTTTTATTGGTCCAAAGCACTGGAACTCAGAAATTTGACACAATGTCAAGTGCTACGTAACAACCCTGCCATATTATGTCACTGCAGTAGAATCAAAGTCAATAACTTGAATTCTATTTGTAAGACGTCAATATAAATATGTGACAATAAATGTAAATTAATTATGAAAGTGTCATTAAATTGTTGATTAAGTAGAATCCAACCACATTGCAAATAATCGAATTAAAAAAAAAAATACTAACAGAAGTACAAAGTTTAATTTTAAGTCATTCAGAACGGAGAAGCATGATAGTCAAGACTACACAAAAAATGAAAAAAAAAAGCTCTCAAAGTAAAATTTTAAATTAAATTCTACAGCCGGGGCAAGGTGATGAAACCAATGATGCACTGTGATTCGGTAAAGGGTAAAATACAGGGGTGGGGGGGAAACGAAGACACTACAAAAAAAGTCACCAGGGATGATTGTTCATTCCCATGAAGGTCTAGTCTCTCTTGCAATATCATCTTTGATCCACTTTTGAATCGGTTTGACAACAAAGAGGTACTGTCACGAGAAAAAAGGAGAATCATAACTTCTGCACAATTAATTTTCCCGTCAAGCATAAGAGTATTAACTTTGAAATGTTACCTCGAATAATAAGATGAGAGGGATAAATAACTTCCCCCTATCATTAGCATTTGGCCCTTCGATCAACTTCTTGTCAACTACGATACTCTTTCTCCCATTTAAGGCGATGTCTGTAATTGTATGAACCAAATTAGGAATCCAAGGAAGCCCAGTTGTGAGGATCTGCAATTCGGACAGATAATATCAGAGTACAACATAAATTTTGAGGGTCGAATATAACTAAGTGTGAAAAGGATAATAAATATTATATTAGAAACAAACTAACCTTCTCGTCATTTTCATTCTTGTTGCATCTCCCACTGTTCTCAACCAAAGCAACGGGAATAGGAAAATCCTAACAAAGGCAAAAATAATATACATTATTGGAGATTCACAAAAAAACCAAGGACAATCTCTATATGAACTTCAATTGAGATAAAGTGCAAAATTGATTATAGAAACTGAGAAATGGTACAGCAGACTGGATGAGATTGACGAAAGCCACCTAACTGTTTTTAATTTAAGATACCCGTGCCTTGATAATTTCCTCAGTTGTTGCTATCCAATTTTAAAAAATCATGATCTCACCCTCCCAAAATCCCCAAGGGTTCATCCCAAAGGAAAAAAAATAGTAAAAGAGATGAAAGGAATTATTGTGTGTGAGTGTTGGGGGCTCCCTTTCCGCACTTCAGAACTAAGACTCCCTCAGGTTAGCAAGCTTCTCAAACAAAAAAAGGGGCATTAAACAACTACAGCATTGATTATCCAACACACATTTAATCTAACGGCCTCTAGATAAAGACCCGGCATGCATGGAATTAATGTGTATTTATATGTTGAATTTGGGTACACAAATCTTTATCCGCAAGTCGTTTGAATTTGGATGTGAGAGATTTCCTGACGCATCACATTTTATTGGAGCTCCCTTTCTGTCCTCCCAACCAAAATCATGCATCAATAACATGTGTACTACATGCATCATTCCAGGCATAGTAAAACTCTCTGGATCCCTGAGCTTAGGAACTTGACCAAAGCACTGTCAAAGCCATGATTAAGATATTATCATATTTTTCTATAATCACTCAACTCAGATAAATCAGAAATATTTTCATCATGTACACAAATGAGAAAAACTGATGGTAATAATTTTGTAAGTTTAGAGCTGGAAAATCTACAATCCATCTGGTAGAATAAGAAACTCGACCATAAAATAAATGAAGAGTTTCCTTGAGGGACATGAGAATGCACGACTGGGGCTTTATCTGGCACAGAGGTTTCTATGAATTCACTATGTATTCCCAGACTAATTGAGACTTTTCAGTTTTAAGATATCAGGTCTCATTAAAATATTCATGCATTCACTAGAGTCTAGAGATGCTTGTTGAAAGTTTCTTTTGAGAATTCCTACCTCCAACCTCAATAGCAGCAGCAAAGCTACAAGATTGCATGACTCAATCTACAAAAAAGAGTTGCATATTTTGTTATGTTGATTATTTTGAAATGAAGGTTTTAAGTATTTGCTAATTGCTTTTCCTAGATTAATCTGGTCTTAGCCCCTGTTTGACCCACATTATTTTTTTCATTCTCATTCTTCTACTTATTTTCAACCACCCATTATTCAATAAAATAATATTTTCCATCACATCAATAACTTTTCCTTCTATTTCAACCACATCTTCCTCATCACATCACTTCAAAAAAACGCATTCTCTCATTTTAATATGCACCAAACACACTCTTAATGTTGAGGAATCTCAAAACTACAGTACTGCTTCAAAGCTACAAGATTAGTCTACAAAAAGAGTCGCATATCCTCTTCCTCGTTATTTTTGCTGTATCAAGAACAAAGTTGTAAACATGTTGAAGAACAACTGTTCTTTTTGGTGCACCAGTTTTCGTAAGACGAATTCCACTCAGCTGCCTAGGATCATGGTTGATTTTGAATGATAAACGTGTCATTCTTCTCGCATGAACTCAGCTATAAATGTTCCTCTCCCCTTATCTTATACTGCTGATCATCAAAAATAGACTTTAACTTCACAGGGTGGAATAAGGAAAAGGTAATAAGTAAAAGCATACCTGAATATCCTTTTTACTTATCCGTGCTCCCTGCCGGATACATTTCAAAAGAGACTCGGATCTTTTGGAAAAGAATTCCTCATAATTCAATCCATCCGGAGGAGATAGCTGAGCATGTGTAAGGACAATTAAACCTTTACGCCAGATTTCTTTGCCAAAACTCTCGGTTATAGCTTTCACAACTTGCTTGTCCAGATTATCCACTCTATATGCATCCAAGCGGTCCACATAAAGCAAAACGTCTATTGTCTTGTTCAAAAGGAACCTTCCCAGGAAGCTGAAAGGATATTCATTTCCACAAACAAGAAAAAAAAAATCATCTAATCAAATATGAAAACTGAAATCGTATAACCAATGATGTGAGTCCGTATCAAACCCTTTTATGGTCTCGAGATTCTGGTCACTGACATATCCTCCTTCAATGAGCCCCGGGGTATCAATAATGTTTAGCGTAAATCCTGATCGAGTGCGTGACACCATCACGGGTCTTGGAGTTTCTGACTGAGATATCATGGAATAATTATTACGCTATCATAATCAAATAAAAGA
>CAIGRS010339717.1:0-20636 GCA_903798395.1 Fraxinus floribunda
AATAAAATGATATAAATTATATTGAAAAATTTGTCGCATAAAAATAATAAACGTTAATGAACTAATTGAAATTTTTTAAAGAAAAGACGAGTTTGGTGCCTCTTTTTAAGACGTTCGTTTAACTATTTTCCATGTTCAAACGATATCCGTTTGGACCATTCGATATGTCTACGATGTAGTTCTTGAGACGAGCTTGAAGATGACATAGGCAATTTGTGGATTTGGCTAGCCTATGAACGAAACTCTTGAAATACTAGTTTGGAACGACCTATTTTGATGCGACGTAACTTTTGCTACAGGCCATTTCGCGAGCCGTTAACGATGCGGAAACTAAGTCATGAGAACTTTAAAATGATATAAAAAATGCAATGTTTTGATTTCGTTGGATATCCTGTAATGACCTTGAAAATTGAGACAAAGATATAAAAAATCATTGACTTTTCAAATTAAAATTGCATGAATTATTGTCAAGTCATTGGGGTGGGTAAAATGCTATTGAGGTTGGATGAGTTAAAGGTTATTGGGTTGGGTGGGAATTAAAGGGGTGGGTGATTTTGCTCCCCAATGGTCACCAGTTCGAGTCCCCTCAGGACCACTGAGGTGAGAAACGGCTGTAAACTTTAAGGCCCCGTGGGATTAGTCGAGGTGCGCGCAAGCTGGTCCGGACATCAACGGTTATAAAAAAAAAAGGGTGGGTGATGAAAGGGGACCGGTGGGGAAAGAAAAAGCACAGTAAAAAAAACTGAAGGCACCGCTGACAAGCGTGCCACGTCTGCGGTGGGAAGTTTATCTCTTGCCGACTGAGGGTAGGAGATCAAGGCTGTAGGTTGGTAAACCTAGGACCCACATAAAATCCTAGCTCTATTATGTTTTTGTGAACAAGTGCAATCTCATTGTGATTCATGAAGTGAATCATTAATCTCATATGATTACTGGTATCACATATCTATATTTTATATTCAATTTTAGATATATGTCTTGAATAATCTCAAGGCCATTAAGGTGAGTACCCGATCGTAAATTTCAGGGTCCATGGAATTAGTCGAGGTGGCGCAAGTTGGTCCGGACATTCACGGTTATAAAAAAAAAATATATCTTTAGTAATAAATTCTAGTAAAATGTTTTATTATACTTTCTAAAAACATAAATTTCATTAACACTAAGATCAAACTATCTCAAGGGATATAATGTTTCTCTAAGAGATATTGGTATCTATATTATAAAAATATATTCCTACAATTGTAAAGAATAATTACTCAAGATACTGGGAGTATTGACCATCAATAAGGTCTCTCATTGGTTGATATCCCATAATCATTAATCTTTCTATCAAGATGAAAGACATACATAATATAGTAATTGGGAGAAAACCGACCCAAATGTTAGTAATTTATAAAAAGGGTTTTCTCACTTTGTCCTTTTTAATATATCCCTTCTTGTAGAACACACTAGTATGTCAAACCCAAAATCTCATTTTAGTCGTCATCACATGCTATGGATGCCAACTTACTACAACTCTGGATGACTAATCAAGTTACTAGAAACACTTGAGTTGTTTCTTATGTGTATGAGCTGATTCACCATACACCCAAATCAAGTAGAGTGCAAACTTGATGGGCAGATTCTCATATCAACAATGTGGCAAAATACTTTGAGTTGTGTGATGTGTAACTAGATCTGTTACTGTCAGAAGTCACTTTCCTTTTTTATAAATTTCTTGTACTGCTTTTGTTTTCATTTATTATATGCATGGTTGCTTTGCATCATACTTAATTTGCTGAATGATTTGAAAGATTTTATTTAATTAATTTGAAGTGGGCTCTGTTAACTTGTTTGCATGTGTATTATTTCCTAGGAAAAGGAATTGTTATTTTTTATGGAAAATAAATGTAATTATCCATTTTTTCCTTAATTTGGTGAGTTCATTCAATATCAAGTATTGACTAGTGTGTGGGTGATTGATAATCTTTTTTGAGCAAAGAAGATATCAATTTTGTTCGTTTATCCTCAAGAAAATGGAATTACCGCCGTTTGTTATACATCGGATTCATTCTTTTTTGTCTATATGTGTATTTTATATGGCTTTCTTTCCTTGATTCAAATGAGCCATCCAATGACGTGACTGACTCACTTTTGTTTAAATTTCAAGGACACTCTTGTGCTCATCAAACTGGTTTTTATTAACTACATTCCCCAAATGTCTTGATGGAATATTGGAGATCCCTTAATTAGAAAAAGATGTATTACTATGCTTGTTTTCATTATAATACAAATTTCCTTAGAATTTTTCTTTGACAGCTTAGCTCATGACATCTCAATATCCTGTCTCCTATATTAAATTTTAGTGCTTTATCCTGGAACCTTCCTAGACGGATGCTTCTATTGATTTGAAGTAATCACTTTGCCTCTGTGTTCGCAACTCCCGTGTACCTTCTATTCTAATATCCACTAAATATGTCTTCCAAGATTGCTTTATTGAGAGTACTTGTTTTGATGGACCAGGTGATGGAGATATCATTGCTTAAATCGCTTCTCAACAGCATTTCTTGTTTTTTCCAATTATCATCTTGTGAGAATATAGAATGTGAACCAGTTCAGATGTACCATCAGAAGGTTGAGGAGATACTGAAGTTGCTAAAGGAAATCCTTGATGTCATTATTGATGCTGAAATTGCTTCAAATGAAATGCTTCAAAAACCATTTGCAGGACTTCGTCAGTCTGTTGGTGAACTGAAAGAGATAATTGGAATCTGGCAACCATTGATGAGTAAAATCTACTTTGTACGTGATAAGATCAATAGTTTTACTTAAAAGTTTCTTTCTTATACAACATAAGATGGTGAATGTTGGTAATGATGAAAAGATATTGGCAGATGATGGAGTTTCCATTAATGCTGTTTCTGAATAATTCTCTTAAGTGCATGTTTGGTACATAGTATTAAGGGTGTGTGTGATGGTTATTATTGAGGAAAAAATGTATTTTAAATAGTGATATGATGGGAAATATATGGTTAAAAAGTAAGGAAAAATTATTGATGTGATGAAAAATATTATTTTATCGAAAAATGTGGTTGAAAATGAGTTTTGAAAGAATGTGTGTCAAACAGGGGCTAAATCATTTTGGACAATAAAATAGACTATTTTTAGCTTCTTTTCTTTCTTAATACTATCCAGACGTGGTCACCATACAAGACATGGGATAACTGTACTTACAATGTATTGAAACCTAATGCTATTGTATTGCTGCCTCGTAAATGCTAGTGAAAATAATTGTTATCTGACTGATTTCTCCTTGATATCTAGGTTTTACAAGTTGAACCATTGATGAAAAATATCCAACTTTCTGGTTTGGAAATTCTTGAGTTGCTGAAATCTTCTAATGAATGTTTACCTGCTGAATTAAGTGCTACCATTCTTGAGGTAACAGCCAGTAATGTGTTATTTTATCCTTGCTTATTTCGTGTCTAAAATGTTTGATTTAGGCATCTATGATTGTACGATACATGAAGTATCCTTTTTGATGTCATATGTCCACTATTACAGCACTGTGTACAGAAAATTAAGCATATGGGATATGAACAAACAACAGCAACAATCACGATAGCTATAAAGGATCATGTTGATGGCCCTGGAGCCAGCTCTGAGACCCTGGCAAAAGTTGCTGATAGCCTGAGCTTAAAATCAAACCAGGAACTTCTGATTGAGGCTGTGGCCCTTGAGAAATTGAAAGAAAATGCTGAACAAGCTGAAAAATCTGACGAAGTTGAATATATCGATGAAATGATTGCTTTGGTTACCCACATGCATGAGCTCCTTGTTATCAAGAAACAGTCGAACAGCTGTAATCCTGTTCCAATACCTGCTGATTTCTGTTGCCCTCTCTCACTTGAACTCATGACAGACCCTGTAATTGTTGCTTCTGGACAAACATACGAGCGAGCTTTTATACGGAAGTGGATTGATCTTGGGCTCACTGTTTGCCCAAAAACACGGCAAACTTTGTCACACGCTAATCTTATTCCTAATTACACTGTCAAGGCATTGATTGCAAATTGGTGTGAGTTGAATGATGTAAAGCTGCCCGACCCCATGAAGTCTATTAACTTGAACCAGCCTTCCCCATTTCTTGTGCATGTGGAGTCAGGTGGAGCCAGAAGAATCAATCATTCTCCCATACCAGATCCAACTCGGTCGTTGGGTTCTCCAATAAATACTTCAAACTCATCTTATGGAGTCCAACGAGAGGGATTTTCTCCATCTCATCTTCATTCATCTTCAGAAGATTCGTTGCCAGGAGCTGATGTGAATGGGAACGAGTCGGACATTGATAGAATCTCTCTCAGAAGTTCTGATGACAGGTCGGAGCACTCGGAAGAGGGAAATTTGAACTCAGGTGGCCATCTCTCAACATCGCCATCTAGAAATAATGTTGCTGGTGCTGATGAATGGTTATCTCAGGGCCATAATCGTACTAATTCAGCCTCCAGCATGCATTCTAATTCTAATATTTCACAAGGGACGCCTGCTGATGGAAATCAGGTGTCATTGCAGGGTGTAGTAGTCCACGGTAGAAATTCTTCTGAAGAGCTAAAGTCAGAGCCCCAGTCTGCTTCTACCTTGAATGCCCCGGAAAGAGATCCCGACATCCCATCTAGACTGGAGACAAGATCTCGTGTCCCAACGATCTGGCGGAGGCCATCAGAGAGGTTTATGCCAAGAATAGTTTCTTCTCCTGCAGTTCAATCTAGGGCTGATCTTTCAGAAGTTGAGGCACATGTTTCGAAGCTGGTTGAGGACCTGAATAGTACTTCCCTTGATGCAAAGAGGACTGCAACATCTGAACTGCGGTTTCTTGCAAAGCATAACACGGATAATCGAATTGTAATTGCAGATTGTGGGGCTATCAGCTTGTTGGTCAATCTACTGCATTCAACTGATGCGGAAGTACAGGAAAATGCAGTTACTGCTCTTCTCAACTTATCAATTAATGATAACAACAAAACTGCCATCGGAAATGCAAATGCAATAGAACCCTTGATTCATGTCCTCCAGACAGGGAGCCCTGAAGCTAAGTCAAATTCTGCTGCAACTCTTTTTAGCCTCTCAGTGATAGAAGAAAACAAAATTAAGATTGGTAGGTCTGGAGCAATTAAACCCCTAGTTGATTTATTGGGGAATGGAACTCCAAGGGGCAAGAAAGATGCAGCTACAGCTTTGTTTAACTTGTCAATATTTCATGAAAACAAGGCCCGTATTGTGCAGGCAGGTGCCGTAAAGTTCCTTATAGACCTGATGGATCCTGCCGCTGGAATGGTTGATAAGGCAGTTGCCGTTTTGTCTAATCTGGCTACTGTTCAAGAGGGAAGGACGGCACTTGGTCAGGATGGAGGAATCCCGGTCCTGGTCGAGGTGGTTGAGCTTGGGTCGGCAAGAGGCAAGGAAAATGCTGCTGCTGCACTCCTGCAGTTATGTACTAATAGCAACAGATTTTGCAGTATGGTTCTCCAAGAAGGAGCTGTTCCTCCATTAGTCGCGTTGTCGCAGTCGGGTACCCCAAGAGCTAGAGAAAAGGTGTAGTATTAATGACTTTTTACTTTATTGGCATGTTTGGTAATGAGAATTGGCAAATACGGGAGAGTATTAAATGAGAAAATTTTCATAGTACTGTCCAGTATACCAAACACATTCTTCTAAACTTGAAACTGAGTACTTAAAATCGTATTTTGCTCCTGCAGGCTCAGCAACTTCTTGGCTTCTTTAGAAACCAACGCCATAATAATGCCGGTAGGGGCTGATTTTGATATACACGCTCTTTCTGGTGTTGCAACATATGTAAGGTATATAGTATGTGCAGTGTTAAATCCAAAATGTTGCAAATAATGCTGAGTGGCCTTTTTTTGCTTTTTCTGTTTTTTTTTCGACTTTGTGAAAAGGAAAGAAGCGTTGACTATGGAGGGTTTGATTTGAATCACTCTCAAATGACTTTGAATTTGTATGTAAAAGTGTTAGTATACCTTTAGGTTTCTCTTGTCTAGCATTTTGTTGCTGTGATTGGGAAAGACAGCAGCAAAGAATAATCATTTTCAACCCCAGAAAAAAATAATATGATCATTTTTTATTTTATTTTTTTGGCCATTTTGCTGCATGCATTTTATCTCAATTATAATTTATATGTTTCCACTCCATTTGCACATACATTTTAGTTATGCATTTTGGGTTGTTCTGAGATCTGATTCATAGAGATATTCGGGGAAAAGCGAGATTATCTACTCCTTCAAAGGTTATTTTCATTGTCAATCCTCGTGTAGATCGAAGGCATGATCTTACTTGTGATTAATTTAATTTAGTCCATTGTTTGATATTTATCGGTTAAAATGGTGTAACATGCAAATGGTCTAAAATATTGTCTGCTATATGATTATGAATCAAATGAAAAGTTCATTTATGTATCAATCGTTACATCTCCTACCGGTGGGTAACAGCTATTAAATGATTGAACGATCGGGAGCAATTTACATTCTATATTTAGGGTGTATTTGAACCACGTTATTTTGGAAAAATGTATTTTGAAATAGCGGATAGATGGAGAATGTGTGGTTAAAAAAGAAGAAAAAGTTATTGATGGGATGGAAAATATTATTTTATTGAAGAATGGGTGGTTGAAAATGAGAATTGATTTACTGTAGAAAATCAGAATCTGTACCAAACAGGCCCATAATGTACATAGATTAACCTCTTCATTTTTTACTTGCTACTTTCTTCCACAGAAAATATATGGATAAAGGAGGATGGCTGTGCTTAAAATTACTTTTCGAGGAAGTAAATGTTTTAACAACTATTCTCTGCATCTAGGATTCACTGTCTCATTTTGTTATAATTAAAAGTAACTTTCAATTTATGTTTAGTAAAATAAATAACTTGGAAGTGAGTTTTATAATGCATGTGCGACTTGATAATTCAATAAACAAAGAAGAGAAAGGTGTCGTGAGTAAATACGACTCGTGATTGAGTACAAGTTAACACTTCCTCAAAAGCACCACAATTCACGAAAGGGTTGTTTTATTTTTTGATAAACGTTTTAGCGAATTTTGATAAAAATTAATAATTTGTGATTAAAAGTTGATAAAAGTTGCAAATTTCATAAAACTTATGATTAAAATTAATTTTTGACTTTAACTTCAACTTTTTAACAGCTTTTAAGTTATCTCAAACCAACACAATATATACTCGCTGTGGAGTCTCCAATGGCTCCATCTCACTTTCAAATGCTAAATGTCAACTAGTTAATTTCGAAATTATCAAATGGAACTTTTGTTTTCCTTTTTTTTTTGAACTGATGAATAGTTGAATATTAAAACCTAAAAGAAATTAATTGAATTAAAACAGTTCTGAAAAGGCATTCTTCTACAATTTTGAAGGGTAAATTGTGAAAGATATTAGGAAGATATATTCTTAATTATTCAAAATTTGACAATAACAAAATTACTACATTGCCTTCTCGTTGAAAATTTGCAGCCATTCCTTCAATAGAAAATGCTGCAGGTCATGTATGCAGTATGCTTATAGTTTGTAGAAAAATCTGCTGCAGGGCTTGTATGCTTATAGTTTGTATCTATTACTAAGCATTACTGGTTCTCTTTAGGGTATGTTTGAGCCACATTAATTTGGAAGAATGTATTCTGAAATAGTAGATTGAGGAAGAATGTGCGGTTGAAAAAGAAGGAAAAGTTACTGATGTGATGAAAAATATTATTTTATTGAAGAATGTGTGGTTGAAAATAAGTAAAAGAATGAGAATAAAAATTTTAATATATACCAAAAGGGGGTTAATACTATTGTGGATAAAAAACCTAGAGCATATGTAGAACCATTTGAGTAGATTTTCTGAAAATTGAATTTTTTCAGAGATAATGTACGATTAAAGGGAGGACATTTTTTGGGTTTACGTGCAAAATTATTTTATTACTAGAATCTGTGGTTGAAATGAGTTTGGAGACAAATGAGTTTTAAAGAATTTGAACCAAATAAAGGCATAAACGATTCGTGCCGATGCATTTTGTTAAAGAAGGATCGGTAGAGTTATGATCCAAATAATTTTGTAGATCCATTTGAAATGTAAAGATTTTCCTAGATATAGTGATCAAACAAAAACAAACCTCAAAAAGCAACTCCAAAATTGGCAAAATCCACAAAATATAGAATATGTATGTATGAACACATGATGGGGCTACAAAATTGCATAAGACGCAACATTTTTACTAGAAAATATATATATGTTTTCTGTAATAATATTCACATGCAGTCAGTTTCTGCAAAACATATTACAACTTTTTATAAGATACAACATATCCCAAAAACCCTAATTGGGTATTCCCTATTCCTAATCCAAGCACTCTTTGGATATACATCTTTTATTATATATCCAATATATTAAGTATATATATATATATATATATATATATAAGCAGCATAGGAAACTAATTTGTTCAATAAAATTCATCACGCTAGTTATGAATTGGAGTTTTCTTTCTCGCAGGAGTGTAATCCATTGCTGCTAAATCTTCAATATCTGGGAGCTTTTGTTTTGTTCCAAGGATTCCTATCTGATTTTCGGTATTTGTCGGCTGAGGATTCTCCATTTTTAAAAGCCTTGCTGCAGAATTCAGGACAAACAAAAATGAAACTCCATTTCGAAAATTTTATATTTTAGTTCTTGAAACTACAAAAAATTAAACAAAAGAAGAAACATAAATCATATATACCTTGAGAGCAGGTTGAGACAAAGCAAAAGAGTAAAAGAACTAGCAGAACAATATGCTTGGTGGACAAAGCGGCCATCTTAGCTACAAAAAGCTGTGGTTTTATTATATGAATAAATCTTTCTTCGTTTTGGGTTCTTCAAGTGCAAGAAAAATCCTATTTATAGGCAGAAATTGAAAGGGTCAGATTCATAGCAGGTGTCCCAATATCTATATGGAAATTTTCTGCAAGTAAACTTGTCTGCAGAGGTCCCGCCTGGGGACATAGAGTCACAATCAGTGTCTTCAGCATCTTTTTGCAGAAATGATTATTTGGGTTGCAAACTAAATCATGATCTGCCTGCTCCAAAATAAGACAACATAAGCATATGAGCGACCGGGGACTAATTAGGGTTTAATGGATATGTATTGTTGCGTGCATATAATTCATGAAGAAACAGATCATATGCTCAGAATTCTTGTGTAATGTGTAGAGAATTATTGGTGCAGAAATTTTGGAACCCTAATGATCATTTGAAAACCCGTAAGTGCACGAAATCGTGGTCAAATAATAAATGATCAATAGAGTGTTGAACCCACGAGAATTATGTGTTTGATCGAGTTAAAATTAATTGCAACTTTAATCGAATAACAAATAAATTTTGTGATTTTTATATACTAATCCCTAGATTATCAATTAAACTAGTGAAAGTAAGTAAATGTTCTTTTTAAATATGTGAGAAACATTGCTAAGATGTCGAATTCCCCTTATTATTCCATTTTTAGTGTACCAATTACAGTGACAATTTGAAATCATTCATGTTGGTCAATGTTCCTAATTTAATTGAAAAATTTTCTCGATAAAAATCAAATCTATTCCTCTCATACGACCATTTTATTTCTCGATGAAAAAATGCAAACATGATAAATGCATTAACAAGCGTTAGAATACCATAAAACCATATAAAGCATAGAAGTATTTCTATATCCTTTATTGAACCTTATAATGTTTATTATATTATGCTTAAACACTATTATCGCTCTTGATAATAATAAAATCCACTAATAATTTAATTGGTAATCAAGTAATTGAAAATTAAGAACGATAATAAACACCCATAAATCAAACAACATTAAAGTCAAAATAATTAATTAAAAACTAAAAATATCATAATAAGAGTTCATCTCATCCTAACAATGCAGAAAATTAGCTAGCATATCGAAATTACAAGAAATCATATTTAAGTGGAAAGACATAACTCAAATATTTTATAAATTGAGAAGATGAAGATGAATTTTGAATCTTTTCAATGGTTTCTTGATGAATCTCCACTTACTTCTTTTCTTCGTTACCCAAAAAACAAGTTTGAATCTTTATTTGATTGAATTCTTGCAAGTCACCTTCAATTCTTTCACAAAGATTATGAGTTTTCCTCATTTGATGATAATAATTAATGAGTATTGGAGTATAATATGTATATGAAATGTCTCTAATATGTATTCTGTTGTTAGGTATTTGTAGGAATGAAAAATTGTTAAAAAATCACGTCCAAATTGATTTCAAAAAGAGTTTCAATTGAATAAAGAAAATTGTCTTCGTGTGAATTTTTTTCTCTGCACAACAGTCAATATTTTAATTATAAAATTCTCTCCTAATATCCGATTGGGGCGATTCAAAGTGCGTTGAAAATGGCTACAACTTTTTATAGAAATTGAATTTTCCCAATTCAGACGTTTACTGTACCAAAAATGAGTCAATTCTCGACTAAAAATCTGAAATATAACTTGCGCGATTGGAAATTGATTTTAATAATATTTTGATCATATTCCATTCCTTTTTGAGTTCAAATTTCATCCAACTTTCTCCTAACAATTTTCAAAGTATCGTCTTGTGATTCAAATCAACTATTGAATTTGTAATTTGATCCTCAAACTTTGGATTTTTTTTTTCCCTTCGTTTCTTTTAATTTTTCGTTCAACTATCGAGTTTTACCTATATAACATAAAAATTAATAATTTAAGATATATTTTGTCAAAATAACTATCAAATATCGATATTTTAGGCTCCGAATAAGTGTATGAAATACATTTATCACCTAACATGGTCTGGTTTGGCTATTTTTAGTGTTTCCGATCAACATGTACTCAATTAAATAATAGTTGCTTAATTAGGCTCTAGTTTTTGAAAATTAGGGAGTGCAAACTCTCTCTTCCATCCAAATTAATAAATATATTTATGATTTTTGAAGTTTGAACGTTTTATGTTTTCAAGTGCTTTAGAAAACCATTGCCCTGATTGAATCCCCTTATTGGAAGTAAGCCATGTTGGTTTAGTTAAAAATCAAATTTTTGATAGATTTCGATTGAAAAGTTATGAATCCAATTACTTCAATTTTTATCAACTTTTTAGCTAAAACAAACGGAGACATAGTTTTCTTAATGAATTATGCTAATTGTACATTCTATGTTGTACACTCTCCTTGTGTTTTTTTTTAATTGTCCAATCATGCTACGATACATGGCACAATGTTCAAAATGATGTCAAATAAAATGTACATGTAGTATGATTGTTTCTTAATAGAACACAAACACGGTAGATTTTATATTTTTCAACATGCACAATTACATACACGTCAGAATCAATAGAAGAAAATTTTATTTATGTAAATTAATGTCGAATTTGGCTTCCATCAAAGTTCTAACAATTGTAAAATTTATCTCCTGTTTTGACACCCATCAATTTCTCATTCTCATTCTTCATTTCAACCACACATTCTTCAAATAAAATTATTTTACGCACAAATCAAAAAAATTTCATCATTTTTTCACCACACATTCTTACATCAATCACTATTACAAAATTTTTATTATCTTCAAAATGGATTTCAAACAGGCTATATAGATAGACGACAACTAAACTTAGAACTTAAGACTTTGGTCTCCTTTAACATTATCTTGAACTAGTTAGAGAGAAATTATGTGAATTAAGTCCATTTATATCCATAAGAAGGATCCGGCAGTGACGGACCGCCTTCTAATCTGGATAATGTGATTGATAGCGGCAACTACAAAATACTTCACATGGCATGCAACCCGTTTCATGTCTTTGGTGGGCACTTGTTGTCTCCATAAAGAACACATCATAGATTAACTAACAACCACATATACATCAACATTAAAAGAGAGAGAGAGAGAGAGAGATTTCTCCAGTTTTAAAGTTTTTTCACGTAATTTTTTTGTATTATTTTTCTCTAATTCCGTTTCTTTATTCGTTTTGATATTTTCTTGGACGAGAATCTTGGGAGTGGATTAGAAAATTGGTATGGATGGAACAAAGTACAATTTCTTTTAGAAAAAAAGAAAATTGTAGTGGAAGTAAGGCTCAGCCTAGACCTTTGCTTCTTTGGATGGACATCACCACTTTCTTCTAGCAAGAAAAGTAAGACTTTTTTTTTTTTTTTTTCAATATACGTGTCGATTAAATAGTAACAGTTAGTACTAGAAATTTTTCAAAGTTATATTAAGCAGTTATTTAATTAACCCAAATTTAAATTTAGTTTTCAATTTTATTTTATTTTTGACGTAGGAATCCGCAGCCGCTACCGTGAGTACGCACTGGCAGGCCCGATGCGACGGGCTCGATCGAGGAAACGTTGGCAGGGATTCGAACTCGTGAACTTCGATCTCCGCGTTCACCTGCTCAACCAACTTGACCACCTTCGAAAGGATTAGTTTTCAAATTTTAAACAATAAACATGTGGGTCATGATAAATTGTGACATAGAAATCTACCTAATTAAAATTGACAATAAACTATAGCTATCATCCTATCACTGCTAGAAAATAACAAAACGACGACGTCCAATTATTGAAAAATTCGATAGAAACTTAATCACATTAATTGTTAATTAATTTAAGTCAATTAGTAATTATGAGGTTAAGTATTATATTAATTTTACTTTAGTGTATGTAGGGAGAGGTCGAGTGGGACTTCAATACGTCCATTAATTTTGCTGTCTCCAATATTAGACCGCTTCATTCGTATTTGTCTGTATCAATCAAAATTGTACGAGATTCTTAAACCAAGTTTGGTGTTACTCAGTCGTCTTGCTGGATCTTGTACAAATGAGCATCTGTTTCTGCATTTATGCATCAACCACTTAGTTGATACGATTTGCAAAAACTCAAAAGTATTCATGAATGCCTAAGAAGAAGTTATGAAATTAACTCTTGACCATCGAATTTCTCAACACCCGGGAATCTCTGACATTTCATTTAAGGTCCGTTTGATTGCAAAAGTGAAATTTGGATAAAAAAAATGAATTTTAGGGAATTGAATTGCCTAGAATTGTTTTCGTGTGAATTGTCAATTAATTGTGTTTGATTAGTATAATTTTTCACGTGGAAAATATTGAAATTTTGGATCTTTTGGTATTCGTTTGACTTTGTTTTACATTAAAAATGTCAATTAAATGGATATAATTTGTTACAATTGAGGATTAATTTGTTTCTATTACCAAAAAATTTTTTTTAAAAAAAATTACTGGATGGGATTTAGTTTTCCTCAAAACCATGGAATTGGAACCGTGAACCAAAATCAAGAAAATGAATCGTAAAGAAAATTTTCTCAATCAAACATGTCTTTTGGTGAAAGATGGAATTTCATTTCCAAGTTCCGTGGAAATGATGCCAAATCAAACATGGCCTTAGAATACTTTCCCACTTGAAATATTTTCTATGAAGAAGTGTGACAGCGCTAGAGTGATCTCTGTGCCCAGAGTAATAGAAATCTTTTTGATTAGCACATAGGCTTAATTGGTCCTTTAGATGGATTGATCTCTGTACCCCATCTCCCTCGGTTAGTATTCGTCAAAGAAATGAATAAAAACCTAAGCTAGTGTTAGTGGCTTAGAAACTTCCGGCACCGAGGGTAGGGTGTATGTATCCAAGGTGAGTCAAGAGGTTCAGAGTACGAGTATATCAGCTCCATCAAATCAACCTTATCCTCCTCAAACTTGCAAGTTGCGACGATAATGATAGGAATTGGAATGGGAATACCCAAAATGTTAGTATGTAGTTGAAGATTTTGTATACCAAGAACTCGAATTCCAACGTACCTTGACCTTGAACATTTGACATTTCAAATCTATAAATAGTTAAATACTCATGCCCCTATTTAGTTTTGCTTAAAAATTATATTATTAGTAAATTTCAATGAAATTGTTGAAAAATTGATAAAAAAAATTCACCCGTCCAATTTTTGCATCATGCTTATGTAACCAAAATATAAACAAAATTGGCATTATCAAAATGAACAATAAATAAATAATTAATTAAATCTAGGGGTGTGAATAGAGATATTTTTGGGTGCATTTAAAGATTTCCTTCATATTTTTCATGGGAATTTCTAGCTTTGTCCTTTTATTCCAACACATTTCCTTTATGTTCATGTCCTGGTGCATTTGGGAAAATTTGCATTGAGACCTATCCATGCTAAATAGGAATAGCAAGAGGAATAGTAATGAGTTTCGTGAAATGTGTGGATAACAATCATACAACATGTATATCATATTTTACAGCGTGCCACGTAACACTACACTATTGAACAGTTTAAAAAAAAAAACTGTTTTTTAACCAATCAAATCTTGTCAACTCGGATTATTTCAAAGATGATGTACACTTTTGGTGTACAAATGGCTTTTCCCTTTAACTAATATGGAAGCTTATAGTGTCTTCATATGAGGTCTTCTCAAAACAGTTGAAAATAAATTTTTATGCAATGGTTAAGACTCCGTTTGGATAGCAATTTAATTATAATAGTTTATAAGTCAAAATCAAACATTAATTATCATCATCATATTCATCATTACTACTCATTATCAACGCATTTCGTCTCTAATCAGAAGTCAAAAACCAAGTTCTGGAATGGTAGGAACAATGTTGGTAAGCGGTAACTAACAAATATGGCATCAATGCAGTTAGCGAACTTCATCAATATCACCCATAAAAAATGAAAAACCTTTCAGATTGCCAAATTTGTAATGGGCACAAAATTGCATATTCAGCGTGTTTGGCTAGGTTTTAAAAGTTATTAATTTCACTTTAAAATAATTTTTATTTACAAATATATTGAATAAGTTACTTTTTTTTAAAATTATTTAAAGAAGTTTACTTATAAGTGAATAAGTTTTGATGGAAAAGATAAGTTACCTTTTTTCCCCCTAAAGCATAGTAAAAAATTCTCTATAACTAGTTATACTCTTGATGCATTCAGAAAGCATGGCCTCTTGCGAGCTTGGAACCAAATTAATGACTAGGATATAATCAAGTGTGAAAGATAGAAGCGACTTCGAAGTAACATATGCACGTCACATGTCTATTTTTGTTTTCATTGAGACAATTCATTTAAAATCTATCTGAATACAAAGACACCCTGACTTGCTCGATTAAAAAAGTTAGAGATAGAGTTTAATACTAAAATTTATCGCCATGCACTTTCAATAAATGAGTTTTACTTGAATTTCAAATTTTAATTACCTTTTACATGGATTAAAGTTTTAAGATTTGAGATTTCTTTTAAAAGATTAATCCTACGAAGAGGAGTGACCCCTTCTGCGCTGGTTTATATTTTGGTATATGATGGATGTGAAATTTATCTCTGAAGATGTCATGTAAGATTATGACTCATTTGAAAACATCAATTTTGAAATATTTGTACCCATTTTAATTTTAATTGATTTGTCCATTTGGCACAAAGGACCTTATAATTAAAAGGGTGAAATGGTGTTAGGTAAAGACATGTTTTTTTGTAACAACACACACATTGAAACATGTAATGTGTAATGTCTCTTCATTCTTGAACATACCACACGTTATTAAGCCTCTTTTTTATGGTCATTATTGATAAATAATGATTTTTTGAATAATAATTTTTTAGAGAACATGTGATTAAAAAATAGAAAAAAAAAATTGGGTTTACGTGCAATATATTTTACTCTGTGAATGTGTAGTTGAAAATGAGTATTAGAATTAAATAGTTTTATTTTAAATAGAGATAAGTAGGGGCTAAATTTTAGGTTGATTATGTGTGAGATCAATGGAAATAACTTGTGTTTCCTACTCAAATCCGACCGACCAGTATTGTAAGCTAGGTTTCAGTCTATAATATATAACATTTTGAACCCAACTAATTTGTCTTATATGAATAGTACTCTACGAGTACGAGGTCACGTTAGCTTAGCAAATCTCTAGGTATTACACCAACTTTATGGAATATGAATACAAAAGCCTAACCTAAAGAAACAAGATTTTGATTTGCTTTATACCGGAGGACTCGAAGCTTTACTTAAAAGGAATATGAACGCTTGCATGCAATCTCAATCTAGCCCTTCAATGAACGTTGTTGATAAGGCAGTCTAGGGTCGAGGTCTAATATGAAGTAACGATTACCCAATTTTACCACCTTAACCAACCAATGGGAAAATGAGGAAAGCGCTTGAGTGGCTCAAATTTCCACACCATGTCTCGTGTGATTGAAGTATCTAAAACGGTGTAAATTCTCTAAACCCCAATATAAAGGGGACATTTCGCCGAGAAAGGTACACAACTATTACAGCTTCCTATAAGAAATATATTTGAGCTAAGAGAACTTCCCACCTCGTTAATTTGAGTCTTCGACGGACAATCAATTTCGCCGTCACTAATTTGAGCAAAAGACACTGCGTCACATTTTTCCATCAACACTATATTTTTATTTTTCGTTAGTAGATATCTCTTAAAGAAATTAATTCTAAAAGTACGGGTAATAATTTTTTTCAGAACTTCACACTTGGCAGAAATCACGTCCATCTATTTTAAAAATTGTTTTTTAAATAAACAATGAGAATCTTGACAACTCACTAGTTGTCAAACTATATGAATTCAAATCAAATATACAGTGCGTGGATTGCTTGGTTATGGTCAATTTCCATCCACCTGCAGAGTGCAGACTATACAAGTTACAATAATAGGGTTTAATTGTTTGTATATAATGAGGAGCCACTGCCAGCAACCATCACCTCAGGATCCCGACAGCCATCGAAACAAATCTATGATCCTCTTCTCCGAGACAGAAGGGTCCCAAACCCTGAAATTGAATGAATATCCAGCCGACAAATATAATCACAAACGTCTCTAGGAAAGTTTCATGTGACATTTCCTTGCCTAAGTTTAGCAGAACATGAAGATTTGACACGGATGGTCCATCACGTGCTTGGCAATGAAATTTGCATGGTTTGAATCATATTCAGGGACGACGTTCGCGTGGCATACGGAATTGTGTAGATGGTTATTTTTGTGAGGGAGTTGGTCACAGTCACTTTAGCTGATTGAATTATTGCTTTTACACATACCAACCTAGAATTTGTTGTGAAGTTGGGTACAGATTTATAATTTTTTTTTTCAAATTTATTTTCAACGTCCCATTCTTTCAATAAAATAATTTTACACTCATATTTTCCATACTTTTGAATCACCTTCTCCAAAAGCTTTACTTTTTTCACGAAATCTATTTTAAAAAATCTGTAGGTTGTAAATTACTTTTACACGTGTCTTTTTCATTTTTTAACATTGTTCTTCGTACTTCGAGATGTGTGCAGTGAAACAAATTCAATAAAATAATATTACACATAAATTTAAAAAAATTTCTTATTTTTTAATCACACATTCTCCATTAACCCACTATTAAAAATATATCCCTTCCAAATAATGGGGCTCAAACAAGGGCATAAATTGCATGGATTATATCATTTGTACACTCATTTATTACACCATTGTTGACATT
Organism: Fraxinus floribunda; assembly: GCA_903798395.1. Classification (NCBI taxonomy): domain Eukaryota; kingdom Viridiplantae; phylum Streptophyta; class Magnoliopsida; order Lamiales; family Oleaceae; genus Fraxinus; species Fraxinus floribunda. The sequence continues at coordinate 17,559 of CAIGRS010339717.1, forward strand.
TGCATTGTTGTCAAGTGTCAACAAATAATTGCTTGATTTACTTTTTTAAAAATTGTCCAGTTGAATAATGTCACGTGATAAAATGTAAACAGTAATTTACACCACGATGTATACCAAGCATGATTGAAATTGATTTACGTTCTCCATTTATGTGCTCAAAAATATGATTTTAGCTAAACTAGATGGGGGCTAAAAATTTATCCTCTTTGAGAAAAAGGAGTATACCCTTTTTGAACATCCGTTTCCTTCTCTTTACAATTCATCGTGCATGCATTTATTAATTCTACACGTTAATATTTGAACTATCTATCTTTTATTATTAATCATTAGAGTTGAATGTGCATTGCACGTTATTTTGAAATACCCTATATTGTAAAAGTAATATTTGAGAATGAATGTTAATTAAATGAATGTGAGCGTTAATTAATTAAGAATTAATATATAACAGAGAATACATGCATGAAACTAACTTTGTAGTATTTATTATAGTTTGTACTTGGGTTCATGTGGGGAAAGTACACAAATAAAATGAATTTATCAGATTTACATTGATAATAGCTAGTGTTTTTGAAAATCGTCTCGACCCGACCTAGTTCAATTGGGAAAATCGGGAACCCAGGACCAAAATCGGTTTGTTAGGTATTTTATAATTGGATATTTTGTGAAGAAAAATGACTAAATTTGATATGTTGTAAAAAGTCAATGAGCATGGTGCAATTAGTGAAAGTTGTATTTTAGGTTTAGGGTTCAAGAATGGAAAAAAAGGAAAAATGAAGCGGATTTTCGCTAAACTGTCGCCAAGATTTGACTCGAGTTTCAGAAACAGAACCTCCATCACTAGACTGTCGCCTCACTTTCGTTCGAGCGACAATGTCATCTGGGAAATTTTTAATTCATTTTTTTAAAGATTTTTGCCCGACCCATTCATTCCCTAACTTACCTATAAATATCCAAAAGCCAACGAACGTAATTCTAAGGTTGATTATTGAAAAAACATATAGTCTCCATATTCTTTTGAATTTCTGAAGCATTCAACCTTCGTACTTCGATGTATATTGTTCTTGGCGGTGAGAAAAACATCATATCTTAAATTCAAATACCAAACTGCTGCTTCCTCCGTATCTGTTAGAGTTTCTGAAAATCAAGGGAAAGTGACTGGAGTTCTAATCGTTGAAGAACGCGATGTTCGTCGTGAATCCAGAGGAGATAGACGATTTCACAAAGTTAAGAGTTGCTGTAGGAGAGCGCAATTCAGGAGAGTTCTGAAAATTACAGCTGGAGTTGGTATATGAGCACAGAATCCAGGAGAGTTGTTGAAATTGCAGTCAGAATATCAAATAGTACGTGTAATCGTCTAGTCTAGTAGACTGTAAGTTTAATATCGTTTACAGTGGATTATTGATTAGCAAAGTGTCCGGGATTTTTACCCAGTTGAGGTTTCTCCATGATCATGCCTACATTTTTTACTGCTTTCGTTATAGTTTTAATATTATGCGGTATTCAAATATCGGATAATTGAATTGATTGCATAACCAGCTAGAGATAATTAATTGACGACTTGTTGCTAATTAATTAAAATAAATAAATTCCGCCTTTACACCTATTCACCTCCCTCTAGGCGTAATTTGGGTCGAACTACGTAGGCTTATAAACCCTCTAATTAAAAATTTGTCCCAAAATTAGTTAAACCGGTTGGTTTTTGAAAAAATCCGTGACCTGTTCCCGATTCAACCTCTGTGTGTGTGTGTGTGTGTGTGTGTGTAGACTCAATTCTCTCTTTTTTTATTTATCGGATTGATGGCCGAGTTGATTTATAAAACATTGATGATAACTAAATAGATGGAAAAATAATTCATTAACTATTGTTTAAATGGTTAAAACAAATATATATATATATATATATGAATTACTATGAATGTTGATTAATTTAAAATTAATATCGGGAAATATATACGTGACAATGAATATTAAATTATCTATACTAAATAAATATAATTTAGCCCCCGTTTGACACTCATTTTATTCTCATTCTCATTATCATTTTTTTTCTCTTTTTTTTCATTTCAACCACACATTTTATCAATAAAATAATATTACACATAAACCCAAAAATTCTCCTTACTTTTTAACCNATCAATCACTATTACAAAACAAATTCTTCAAACAAAATGGGTGTCAAACAAGGGCTTAATTTTCAATAAGTGAATGAGATGCTAATTAGCATACATAAACGTGAATAATGAAATTGATTCTTGAATGTGAAATTCTAATTAACTTATAATAGAATTAATAACACTAAAATGCATGAATGAAGGTGAATATTAATTAAATGAATGTGAATTTTAATTAATTGAGAATTAATAAAAGAAATTCATACATGTCAATAACACTAAAATGCATTAATGAAGATGCATATTAATTAAATGAAGTAAGTTTGTAATTGAGTTTCATGTGGTGAGAGCATACAAGTGAAATTAATACGTTAAATGTGCATTGATGGTGATTAAATAGTTAACAAAATAATTCATCACAATATTGTTCGAATGATTAAATAAACTAAATACATATTGAATAACAAAAACTAAAGTATTATTGAAATAATTAAATTGTAGTAGCAATAAAAATGTCTAGAAAATGATTTTCACTTGATACAATATTTAACATATTATTGTTCAAATTGTTAAATAAATTAAATACTTATTGAAAAATGAAAAGTAAGGTATTATTGAAATAACTGAATTATAGTAGAGTTAAGAATCGTTAAAAAAATGATTATAACTTTATATGATATTTAATATAGGGAAAATTGCAGTCACGGTACCAAAATTTTCATTTAATCACAGACTTTGCCAAACCTTTCATTTGTATCACCGTGAGTACCAAACCATCAAAATATTTGCACTCAAGTTTGATGAAACTGTTAGTTTGACTGTTAGTTGATTCCAAAAAATATTTTGACCAAATCAACAAAGAGCATAATTTTAACATAAAAAAAGAAAAATAAAAAAGGGAACACTATTCACCTTCTTCACAAACCACCCTCATCCCCACCCTACTTCACCCTGCATCGCCTGGAAC
>CAIGRS010339720.1:0-23499 GCA_903798395.1 Fraxinus floribunda
ATTCGACGCGTTTTCTGCCCGCATTGCGCCTAGGCGGCGCATTTTCGCGCATTTTAGAACACTGGCTATGAGTGGACAGAAGAGGTATGCTGCTTCAGAGGCACATGAACCTACCATTTCCAAGAAATCTAAGGGCTCCAGGGACTCTGCCACGTCTGATTGCTCTCAGGGCAGACCTACCTTAGCCAGTCGTTTCGAGGAGCTTGAATCTGAAGCCCTCGCACTCCTTCCTCCTAAAATCCAGACTGCCACTACGACGTTCCACAAGTTCTGGACTGACAAATGACAAACTTTCATGGAAAAGAACGATACAGTTAACGTTGTTGCCACAACAATGGCCCAGTTTGTGAGGTCATTTGGTATGATGATCTAGGTGGAGGCCCTCTTCAAGACCTTCCAAAAGAAGAATTAGGAGTTTGTGGGTAAGGCCTCCCAGGCTAAGGAGGCAGCAAGTAAGGCCAAGGCTGAAGCTGAGGCATTGAAGAGGAAAGAGGCTGAAGGGTCTGTGAAGCTCGCTTCTTCCTTAGTAGAAATTGATTCTTTAAAGAAAGAGGTACACTTGTCTCAAAGTGAAGTGGCCTCATTGACGAAGCGGGTGGAGACTTCTGACGCCCATCAAAAGTTGGCAGCTGAAGCTCTTGAAAAGGCTAATAAGAAGAACGTCGAATTGAAGAAGAAAATGGGGGAGCTGACCTCCCAGGTGGCCGAATTAATAGAAGAAGTTGAGACTGTCTGGAGTGACGCCGAACTTGGCAGCAAAAATGCTAGGCAAGACTTCTTGGCTAACTTTTATCTTATCGAAGAATATCAATACTTCGAGAAGTATTGGAGGAGGTATGCCCATACTAAGGTGATTGAATGGCTGGAAGTGTATATAAGGGACGTCAACACTTTTGAGTTAAGGGCCAAATTTCTTGAGGAAGATGCTGAAGGGTCCGAGCCTCAAACTCCGGCTGATGGGGTGCAAGTGATCGAGCTTGATGGAGATGCTGAAGAGGTTTCCCTTGATGCTATAGTGCCTTATGTGGCTCTTCAGCCCCCATTTCCTTAAGCTTCATTGTATATTTTTACCAATTTTCTTCAAGTGTAAAGACATTGGCCTAACCAGGATGTTTTATTTAATGAAATTCTGATTTCTTTATTCAATTCCAATCTTAATTTTGTGTTGCTAGTACTTCTGGTTGGCTTCGATATGGTTACAAGCTTTAACCAAACCCAACTCGTATTCTATTGATAACATCTGACATAATTTCAATTATAACTTAACAGCACCATTAGATGTATGACAACTTAACCATAATGATGAAGCGATATAATAAAATCAGACCTTCCTAAGCATTTGGGGCCTGATCTTGCTTAGAGCATATTGATAAGCCCGATTAGTTTGAAAATAATTGTTACGGGGTCGGATCTAGTGTACTCCAACCTCTTCAAGTTCTAATATACCAGTTCGTATAAGTTGAAGCTCTTTTAGTGCTTCAAATTTTCGTTGGACCGGTTTACAGTGTGGGGTGATAAATAACTTAATGATTAGTATTCTTGCCAAAGTATAAGCGCTTCTCTTTGTACATGCTTTAATAGGGTCAAAATGGTTTGCTCATTTCGAAGTTTTCAAGATAAACTCATATGTTTAACTTCATAGGGCTAGTTTTGTTCACGGATAGATATCTTCGAGGCTCTTAGCCCTCCGAAGGGAGTATTGATTCATAAATTAAAATAATAACAAAGATTGTATTTTATTGGATTCAAAGCTGTATATACAAAATGTCTTACATCATTGATAGTACTTGCATAAGTGCTCCACATTCTAAGGGTGAGGCTATGTCTTTTTATCCATATCTTTGATCTGCTAGGTTCCTGGTCGAACCTCTTCACATATGTGGTATGGCCCTTCCCAATTGGGGCCAAGGGTCCAAACCCATGTTCTTTCGATGGCGGGAACACCCTCCGCAACTGCAGTTCATTTAATCGAAACGACTTCTTCTTTACTTTTGAATTGTAATATCTGGTCATTTTCCTTTGATACATGGCCAACCTAACCTGAGAATCATCTCTTCTTTCTTCGAGAAGGTCTAACCCACATCTTCTCATCTCATTGTTGCTTATCTCGTTAAAGTGTATTTGCTTGGGAAATGGTAGACCCACTTCAACTGGGCTCATAGCCTCAGCTCCATAAGCCATGGAGAATGGGGTCTCCGTAGTTGCAGTTCAGCTAGTCGTTTTGATGGCCCAAAACACCTAGGATAACTCATCGACCCATGCCCATTTGGAAGTATCTAGCTTCTTTTTCGGGGTGCACTTAATTGTTTTGTTTACAGTCTTGACTTGCCTATTGGCCTAGGAGTGATGTAGGGAGAAACAATATTTCTTGATACCCAGCTCCACACACATCTCATTGACCTTCTTGTTATCAAACTGCCTGCATCTGATACAATTGAATGAGGGATTCCGAACCTACGAATGATGTTCTTCTACAGGAATTTGGAAGTGTTGGCCTCAGTTATTTTGGCGAGTGGTTCGACTTCCACCCATTTCGTGAAATAATGAATAGCCACGATTACAAAGCTGGCACTTTCTCTTCCTTTGGGAAGAGGTCCTATTAGGTCTATTTCTCATTTCGCGAATGACCAAAAGCTGTAAACCACGATTAATTCTTGTGAAGGTTGCCTCTGGATAGTGGCGTAGCGTTGGCATTTATCACATTTCTTGACAAGCTATTGCGCATCATTTTTCAAGGTGGGTCAATGGTATCCTTGTCTGAGCATTTTTTGTGCTAAAGACCAACCTCCGGCATGATTGTCACAAACACCCTCATGGATTTTCCTAAGCACATAGTTTGCCTACTTTCCTCTGATGCACCTTAGCAGGGATAATGAAAACCCACATTTATACAATACATCATCTGAGCCTCTTCTTTCTCTAAAGGCAGGGTCTGGTCCTTTAGATAAGATATAATGGGCTTCATCCAAAGAGGGGTATCTTCTATCCAAATTATTGGTCCACCATCCTCTGTTGAAGGTCTGGGGAGGTGCTCAATTGGAACCACTGTGAGTAGTTCAGAGTCCTTGCTACTTGCTAACTTCACTAGTACATCAGCATAAGCATTGTGGGATCGTAGTATCTACATTAGTTCGAACATCACGAATGAAGGGATGAAGCTCATCACCAGTTTTAGGTATGCCGGCATAGATTTGTCCCTGGCAGAAAATTTTCCATGCACTTGACTAACCACTATTGTAAGTCACTGCTGATTATGAGTCTCTTCACTTGCATTTCTCTTGCCTATCTTAGGCTAGCTAGGAGGGCTTCATATTCAGTCGTATTATTGGTAACATTAAAGTCAAACCTCACAGCATCGGCTAGCTTATGTCCTTCTAAACTGACCAAGATGATTCATGTTGTTGAATCTGTATCTCCAGATGACCCATAAATTGAGAGTCTCCATGTTTGAGGTTCGGAAGGTTTCAGTTCTTCTTCAACTTTTCGAACAAGGATGGATTCAACTACAAAATCAGCTAGGGCTTGCCCCTTGATGGCTGCCCTTGGTTTTTAAGTGATGTCGACCTCACTAAGTTCCACAGCCCATTTGAGTAACCTCCCCGAGGCATCTGATTTATGAAGCACTTGCTTGAGGGGGTAATTAGATAGTACATAATGTTGTGGCCTGAAATTACGGCCTCAACTTCCTCGAAACATTTATTAAGGAGAGGGCTAGCTTTTCCATGTCTGGATATCGAGTTTTATCTGCTAAGAGTGCTTTGCTAACATAGTAAACCGACAGTTGGTGGTTGTCCTCTTCTCTTATCAGAACTGAGCTTAAAGCCTCATAGGTAACTGCTAAGTATAGATACAGCACCTCATGGTCCTTCGGTTTGGAAATGAGAGGTGCCTGACCCAAGTGCTTCTTCAACCCTTGCAGTGCCACCTCGCATTCCTTTGTCCACAAAAACTTGTTTCCTCCTTTAAGGATTTTGAAGAAAGGCGCGCACTTATCTGTTGCCTTAGATATGAAGCGATTCAATGCTGCAACTCCACCAGTGAGGCTCTGTGCTTCTTTGGGCTTTTAGGAGGACCTCATTTCAATTAAAGCTTTCACCTTTTCAGGGTTCACTTCGATGCCCCTCTGGTTAACAATGTAACCCAAGAATTTACCTGAAGATACCCCAAAGGCACACTTCAAGGGATTGACTTTCATCCGTTACCTTCATAGAATTTGGAATGTTTCGTTGAGATGGGTGATGTGGTCATTTGTCTTTAAGCTTTTCATCAACATGTCATCCACATGGACCTCCATGGTCTTTCCAATGAGGTCAGCAAACATTTTGTTGACCAACCGTTGGTAGGTTGCCCCCAGTATTTTTCAACCCAAAAGGCATGATCTTGTAACAAAGTCATTTATCTGTGATGAAGGATGTGTGCTCCTCATTTGCTAGAAACATAGGAATTTGTTATATCCTGAATAGGCGTCCATGAAGCTCACGAGTTCGTGTCCTGCTGTGGCGTCGACCACTTGGTCACTCCTTGGGAGGGGGAAACTGTCCAGCTGATAGGTGGCCCCTGCGTTTTTCAAGCCGAAAGGCATTACTTTATAACAGTACAAACCCCGATCCGTGATGAAAGATGTGTGTTCTTCATCATTAAGGTGCAGGAGGATCTGGTTTTATCCTGAATAGGCGTCCATGAAGCTAAGAAGTTCATGCCCAATAGTTGAATCCACAAGTTGATCTATTCTGGGCAGTGGGAAGCTATCCTTAAGACAAGCTTGATTTAAGTTTGAGAAGTCTATGCACACCCTCCACTTCACATTGTGCTTCTTTACCAGTACTGGGTTTGAGACCCACTTCGAATATACAGATTTCCGTATGAACCCATTATCAATTAGCTTCTTAACCTCGTCCTTAAGAGCCTCGTATCTTTCCGGATTGAGGGATCTCCTCTTTTACATATGTACTGTAGCCTTTGGCTTTATGTTTAAGTGATGGTAGCTGACCTTCGGGTCAATTCCAACCACGTTGTTGTGCTTCTAGGCGAAAATCTCGAGGTTTTTGAGTAAGAAGTTTTCAATTTTTCCTTCATTTCTAGTGGTAAATCGCTTCCCACCTGTAAGTGTTTTGATGGATCTACAAGGTGTGCTGGAAAAGTTTCCAATTCCTCCATGGGGGGTGCCTGAGGTTCGTAATCAATGATGCTAGGGTCAAGTTCTTCCAAGCAAACTGCTTCTTCAGCAGCTTTCCCTTCTTCAAGGACTTGTACGGTGCCAAGGAAGCCTCCTTATTCAGGGGGCCTTGGCCATGATGGCATCTTCCCCTTGTTCAGGGGTAATCCCTTGTTCGGGGAGATTGTTCATGTCGATGTCAGAGAAGATAAAGTTGGTGGTTTTTGGTTTTTGGTTCTACTTTCCTTAGGGAGTTGGAGTAGCATTCTCTAGCTCCGCGTTGGTCACCTCGGACTATGGCAATACCACTCTTAGTTGGGAACTTCATGTACAGGTGATGAATTGAGGTAACTACCCATAGATCCTTTATGGAAGGTGTCCCAAGTACCCTATGGTAAGCGGATCGGTTGTCAACTACCAAAAGCTCCATGAAATGGCGAGCGATATGAGGCTCTGTCCCTATATCTATTGCCAGAGTGATTTTTCCTCTTGGGATGATGCTATCTCCCGTAAAGCCATACATGGGGGAATTCATTGGGGTCAGCTCGTGAACAACTCTCATTTTGTCAAAAGTCGTACCAAATATGATATTGACTGAACTCCCATTGTCCACCAACATCCTTTTTAGGTCATTGCAGGCCACGATAACCCTTACGATTAGGGGTCAAAGTGTGGATAATGCACTCCCAATATGTCTTCCTGGGTGAAAGTTATAGGTGAAATTGTCCTTCTTGTCGAAGATTGGTTAACTATGTAGCTTGTCATAGGTGGGTCACTTGCTTCCCGGCATAATTCCTTTGAGAATTTCAGGATTCTCTCCCACATGAGGGCCTCCAATGATTGTGTCTATCTCTCTAATAGGCTCCTGTTCATTATTAGGTGGGGGACTTCGTCTCTGCCTCTGGCCCTCTCTGAGTTTTTAAGTGTAATTTTTTCTTCCTCTTAGAGGGTCATTCCTGTTAGGCCGACGCTGTTCATTTTTCCTAGGTTGTTGATTAGACCCATATGAAGTGTTCTTTGGGGGATGTCTTCCCCTCCCTTGATGTTGGTTACGGGGATGTCTTGCAACGTCCTAGCAGTTCTCCGTTCGATGTCCATGGGAATGATGATAGGAGTAGTAATTGGGCACTTTGTCCCTATTTATAAGTTGAGCGCCTCGTTCCCTACCTCGCCCTCTTTGTAGGTGTCTTGGGTAATGATGATGTTAATGCATTTCAGCACCGTGATTGACCTCCTCATAAGCCTGGCACTGCATTGAGTGTCGCTACAGCGAGCTCTTGTCCGTAGTTCATGGGCTCTTGGTGATCCATCAAATGGAAAGTTGGGCCTTTTCCCATTTGCATCTAAGGTGGTGGAAGGCCTTAGCTAGCCCTGTTTCTATGGTCCTTCAACTCCTCATTGAGGATCTCTCGCCTTATCATTTCCAATAGGGCGTCGTAGGTGGTTGGGTCTTTGTTTTGCATGTCCCTCCAGAAAAGGAAATTCATGTTCAATCCCCCTCTCAGTGTAGTCAAAGCCTCCTTGTCCGTAACTTGTACACAATAAGTCATTTCATTAGTGAAATGGGATAAGAATCTTTTCAATGTCTCACCCCTTTGCCGTCGCGTGTCTTGCAACCTTTGAATAGGCCTCTCCCTCTCTTTGCTTTTTGAAAAGCACTTCAAGAATGTCTTGTTGTGGTCATGCTAGCTTCGAATGCTTCCTTCGGTAGCCTTGTGTACCAAACCTCAGCGTCCCCACTTAGAGTCAAGTGAAAAGCTCTGCATTTCATTGCTGGGGTGGCCCCCTTCAAATTCATATGGGTCTTGTAATTGTTGATATGCTTCGCAAGGTCACCTCTTCCATCATACTTGGAAATGTTGGGGAGAGTGGAATGGTTCAACATGGGGGCATTCCTTATGGCTTCTGAGAAAGTCGAGTTCTCATCATCATCATCTAGGTCGTAGGACCTCTGAGGTTCATCCGAGTCCTTATCTTCTCTTTGATGAATCTAAGGAGGTGGTTAAGAAGGACCTGCTTCACTTCTATCCTAGTCTCGCCTTTTGAGCCTATTTCTAGGGGGTGAACCTGAGGCTCCTCCTGGTATATTGGGTGATGTTCAACATTTTGGTGAGGCTCTTGTTGTCTATTTCTAGGCATTGGTGGAGGAGGATAAGTTTGCCTATTTCTAGGCGCCTGGAGTGAATGATCTTGCCTATTTCTAGGCAACCCTGGACTTATTCTATCAAAAATGATTGCGGACCTCTAAGGTCTATTTTCTGGTTTGTAGTTCGAAGAGAAGTTGAATGGAGCTTCGTACGGCCTTTCCAAAGCGTAGTTAGTCGATGTATCCACCTCGACCTCTCTTTCTTAAGGAGCCTCCATTCCGGCGTAATGATGTCTGGCCATTTGGCTTTGAACTTCCTCTTCCTCCTGTTAATATTCTTGCGTTTCTGGGAAGACATTCTCAGGAGCTGCGTATGGAGGGACATGGATCCCTCATCGCCCTTTTATGTTCATCAGCATTTCTTGCATGGCCAAGTTCTACTGGGTTATATTCCTTATATTGGTAGCCATTGTGACCTTTTCCCTAGTAAACCTTGTTGCGACCCTACCTCCACCTCTGGGTCCTCCTCATCTCTGTGTAGGAGATCGTGGGCAAGAAGCTGGGGCAGCTCGTGAGGGTTTCCCTTCTTCAGGGTATGTCATTGTCCTTCTAGGCAAACTTCCATCATTGGAACTCATCTTTCTCAAAACATTTACTGTAAAATTTTCCTTTCTTTTGAAGGTTCTATGTTTTTGATAGCTCCTTTTTTCAAGGATTAAAACTTTTGTTAGCCAAACTCCTAACTGTAGCATGTCATTTCTCTCACGTGTGCTCGTGGTTGAATGTATGATTTCTCACGGACGGTGCCAATCTGTTGACTCTAAAAAATGAGTCCAATAGATACTGGGTCCACTCTTGCCACGTCAAGTACGAACTCGACACGTAGCCAAATTAAGAAGGACGTGAGAGGCACTTTTCGGTAAGAGACGGTGACGTTTGGACTTCGACAATTTTATTTCGACGGCAACGGCACTATCAACGAGTGCCCTGTAGATTTCCTAAAATAAATCTCTCTTTTGTACTTGGAATATATGAAGGATAGATATAGAAAGGTGGTGCTTATGTTGGAGTCTTGGTTGTTGATATTCTCACTTGTAAAAACATGTAAAGAACAATCTATCAAAATCTTTCCCTTTGTGTACTTTTTCGAGAATGATAATACATATGTTTGATCGTATCACTACAAAGATGCCAACTCCTCCTTCATACTAATATAAGCTATTTATATTGTCTTAGCCGACTTGGTAATCGTTGGATCAAAAACTACATGCCCTGATCTCCTGGACTGAAGTCTCACATCACTATCCACTCTTACAATTAATACTTGACACGTGGTCAGTCGTTCTGCTTAGTAGGCTGACACCGACACACTAACATACTCTATTACAGACGTCACATCAATCACTTCAAAAATCTTCAAATCTTCTGTGCAGTTCAGGGTCAGCGTTGACTTGAAAGCATTTGGCAGCATAGAATTTCGGATAGCTTAGAGGAGCCTCGATGCTTCATGTGGGGTGGAGGAGTTCGGTGACAACATCTGCTTCAGTAGGGAGGCCTCGGACGATATCTTCTTTCTCTTATTTTGACTTTGTTAACCCTTCTTTTAACCTCCTAGTTGGTTTCCTGCCTACATGGACTTGCTACCCATGTGGTGATTTGAGTTGGGACTTCGGATCTGGGGGATAACAAACAACATTACTCATTTGATGAGTGTGAACTTCATACTTGTTCGGTCCCAATTATTAGTCCACGATTGCTATTGATTTTTCGTGTCGTGTTTTAGTAAACACCTTGAGTTTCACTAGATTTTAGCACTAAAAGGTGGAAAAGAGACGTGAGACACAAGTGTTGATGTTTTAAAGTAAGAAGCAAGGCCTAAAGGTAACATCGAAGTAAAGCGAAAGAGAACATGAAAGAAGAGAAGAAAGAAAATAAAGTAGAGAAAGTCACGTTGGACCAGCCTTCTCTAAATATTCTTATAATTAGAAGAAATACTTTCATGAAATTAACAAAATAGGTCCAAAAGCTGTTTTGGGGTTTTAAAAGCTCATTTTGACTTTTCAAAATTCATGTCAAATGGGCCCTTAATCGGGGTTGAGTATTCGTGCACCTCCCTTTTGTTCGACATTATTTTTATTTTAATTAACCAATAAATTTGATCATTTTTCTTAAATTGGGAGTTTCAATGTTGAAAATAAAAAATGTGAATATTTGTCCTAATCTGAGAAGTTTCTCTCTTCAAAACTCGAGTGGTAGACGCAAAACCCCTTTTTGTCTCTATTGCGGAATATCTCCATATCCTTTCATTTTGATGCAAAGCCCCATATATGACATTTTTTTACGAAATACAATATTTTCTTTTATTTTCTCAATAAATTTAGGTGAAACGACGAAAGTATGCTACTCTTTAAATAAAATAAATGAAACAAATAATAATAATTAATTGTAACTGCAGTTCCAAATTTTCCAAATAAATAAATAAATAAATAAACGAATCTCAAATAAATAATTAATAAATTAAATGAAAATATAATTTTGAGATCGAAGAAATCATGAAGAGCTGGCAAACTTAGAAGCTAAGAAAAAGGAGAATGTGTACAAAAATCTTGAAATACTGTTTAACATAGAATATCAAATGGTCGAACACTAAAAAAACTACTAAAATAACGTGTACAAAATTTAACATAAAGATGTTCTTCAAATAAAAATTGGCAATTATCATTTCTAGAAATTTTACTTGACGATCCCATAAATATCACTCAATCAATCTTCCACAAGTCCACACCATTCGTTCTAATCTGAAAGGAGTAAGAATGAGTATTTTGAACATACTTAGTAAAAACACGGGTATATTCTTATTTAACATGATATAAATATAAAATGACACAACATATTGACATTCTTAAATATAAAGCAAACTGGTCGCGATATCCAATAGTTTGAGGAGTTTCTTAAGAATTCCTATATTCCGTAGGATTTGCATATTTAGTTTAATGGTCTATCCTGAAGCATTTAACATAGAAATCGATCGGAAGTCCTTATAGTATTTTATGCCAAAATTTATATAAATATCAAACAAGAAATAAGAATTTATCACTTTGTACTATATATTCTTACCTCAGTTGACACTAAATAATCTGAAGATGTGGCTTGTAGAATAATAGTAAAATATATTATTTCTAATAGACTGTGCATGTAAAATTTATAGGGAGTGAACTTGTGTTTTCTGGAAAAATGCACTCTAATCAAACCACATACATAATTTAAAGTCGTGCTCCTTGTCCCGACTCAATGACATGGTCCTTGTCCTGGTCATTGAGCAGGGAGAGACAGGGTCCTTATCCCGATCAACTAGGATAAGGAGGGTTTTCCTATAATCTAACACGTTGCATGTAACCCCAAGTCAACCAAAACGGCATTTCAGCTTTAACATTTCCCAACGCATTTGTGATAAACGGAAAATTTTACTAGATTAATTAAATTAATTATTATCATAATTAATTAATTAATTATGTTTAATATATTAAATTATAATACTTTTTCAAATTCCAATGTAATATTAAACTGAAATGAAATGAAAGTTTTTTTTTTATTATTCACTTTAGCAATTTGTACAGAAAAACATGGTCAGAATTTCATCAGAAAAGAGACATGGTGGGTCCCACTATGTATTTAAAAAGAAAAAAAATGTGCGGACCCCACCCTCGTGTGAGTGATCTGTTACATTTCTGGTAATTTCATTTCTGTACATGCAACACAGTTGTTTATTATTTTATTATTATTTATATTTTTATATTAAGCATCTGTTTGGTACATATTAGAATTTTCATTCTGATTCTTTTACTCATTTTCAATCACACATTTTTTAATAAAATAATATTTTCCAATATCACATCAATAACTTTTTTTTAAACCACATATTTTTCATCAATCTACTATTCCAGAATACATTTTTCCAAAATAATATCTATCAAACACACACTAATAAAATTATAAAATATTGAATTTAGAATATTTTTTTGTCGGATAAACTAGTCAAAAATATTTTCTTGAGCCCAATTTAGACTATTTATCTCGAGCTTCAAAATGAATATAATATTGATATATTTTATCAACTTCTAAAATACTTAAATATTCGACCCAAATAATTTATGATAAATTCTAAAAAGTACATGTAAGCAAATAAATCATTTATGCAAATTAGTTGGTCGAGTTTATCACTTCAATTTTTGAACTTTAGCGTGACGACAAGGCTAGGCATGAACTATTTCATTTGCCAAATTACCAACATTAAATTTAGGATAATGTGAAAATCGTAAATAAAATTCAAGGTCAATTTATCTGACATTATGTGATATGTTCAATTAAATGTAAAATTATGTAATTCATTCAATTGAACCTGTAATTTAATGTAACTAATAATGCCAACTAGATTGGTATTATACACTAGTGGTGCTAAATAGTATTATATTATTACTCTTCATTATATGTCTTATTTTTTATACTGATATTTCAATAGAATAATGATATTTAGTATAATTGGTATTTAGGGTGTTTTTGAGCTACATTATTTTGAAAGAATGTTTTTTGATGGAGAATATATGTTTGAAAATGAATGAAATGATATGATGAAAAATATTATTTTATTAAAAATTGTATGGTTAAAAATAAGTAGAAGAATGATAATGAAAATTTTAATGTAACTCAAACATGAACTTACATACAAGAATTTATAAAATGACATATCACATACTTGTTTAGATGTTAGATAATATTATAATGATCAAATTTAAAGGGTATTTTTCTAAATTCGCCAATTATGTTTCGATGACAATAACATGAAGCCAAACGGGTAATGTTACTAATTAGAAACATCACTACTGTCCAAAGGAAGTATGCCAATTATGTTTCGATGACAATAACATGAAGCCAAACGGGTAATGTTACTAATTAGAAACATCACTACTGTCCAAAGGAAGTATCATCTGAGGGCCACGTTAAGAGATAAAAGCACCAACAGATTACTATTTCCCAAGTTTATAAGAAACCCAAATGCAATCGATGGCTCCAAAAGCCTCCATCATTATTGACCCAAGAACTTATTTCTACCTTCCAGTCACACAGGTAACACATATCTTCACATTATTTTATGTTCTTCGAGATGAATAGTTATTTTACCTTCTGGGTAGTGAAAAGTTGATTAGAAGAGTTTGCAGTGATATGGTGCACGTACTTCTCTTTCTTACAAGTTTATAAAAAGTTGAAATGCCCCTTTTTGATTTCTTAGATTTTATTTGCATTTGAATGGGGCAAATGGATGCAATTCTGAATCTTGAAGCACTGCCTTTGGGAACTGCAATTACAGCTGCTGTTCTTGTCGTCCTCACTTTGTTGTTCATACGAGGATATATGAATGATCATAAGAGGAGATCTTCGGGCCTCCCTTCTCCACCAGGTGCTTTCGTATCTGTCTTGATTTTCTCTTGATCTGGTTCTTGAAGAAAATTATTGCATTATGCTCGTTGAATTGATTATTTGAATGGTTATGATTTGGAAAAAGTTTGATCTTGAACGTTTAATGATTTGAATATATGACTCAAGTGGTAATCAGATTTAGAGATTATTGTCTATCATTCGTGCATTCCTTAATCATCCGAAAATGGGCAGTACAGAACAAGGCTTATGTTTTATAGGTATAACTGAGAAATATTGTATTGAATGCAGAGGTGCCAGGGCTTCCATTGATTGGAAATTTACTGCAATTAAAAGAGAAGAAACCTTACAAGACTTTTACCAAATGGGCCGAGGAATATGGTCCTGTCTATTCTATCAGAACAGGTTACAACTCTATGGTTGTACTCAACTCCAATGATGTTGCTAAGGAGGTAATAAAAACTCTGAATATTATTGTTAACTTCTATGTTACAAGTCAAAGGATGATAAAAAAAAAAAAAAAAAATTCCGGCTTCCTCTTTTCTGTCAAGTTATGCTCGCTAAGTTATTTTCCTCCTGTTTGTTTTAGGCTATGGTGACGAGATTCTCGTCCATTTCAACAAGAAAGCTATCAAACGCGTTAAAGAGCCTTACTTCTGATAAAAGTATGGTTGCAATGAGTGATTATGGTGAATTTCACAAGATAGTAAAACGGCATATACTCACAAGTACTTTGGGACCTAATGCACAGGTTCAAATCACATATGACTCTGATCAAAGCTTGATTATTTTCTGCAAATGTTACTGCACTATTAACACTGTTTTTGCTGATTCTTCCAGAAACAGCATCGTGTTCACAGGGATGCCATGATAATAAACATTTCTGAACAATTGCATGCTCATGTAGAAAAGGATCCTCTTCAACCTGTATACCTTCGGAATATATTCGAGCCTGAACTTTTTGGATTGGCATTGAAAGAAGTATGTCTGTTCACATCTACCTAAGGTCATAAACAATTCTTGTAATTGGAGGGCAATTGATAGTATTTAAAGCATTTTATGTGGTATGCAGGCTCTTGGAAAGGATATTGAGTCGGTTTATGTTGAGGAACTTGGAATGACCCTGTCAAAAGGAGAGATAATGAAGATATTAGTGCATGATCAAATGGAGGGTGCTATTGAGGTGGATTGGAGAGATTTTTTTCCGTACCTAAGGTGGATTCCCAACAAAAGTTTCGAAAATAAAATTCAGCAGATGTGTTTCCGTAGGACAGCTGTGATGAAGGTTCTCATTAGTAAGCACAGGAGACGAATTGATTGCGGCGAGGTACTCTTATCTCTTCATTGGATTGAAGATTTATAGATATCACACTATTCTATGTATAGTTCACTTTTACTTAAAACCTATGTTTGAACTGAAATGAGATAATTCAGTATTAAAATGTATATCAGGAGCTCAACTGTTACATTGACTACTTGTTATCCAAAGCAAAAATTCTATCGGAGCAACAAATGCTTATGCTGCTATGGGAAGCCATAATTGAAACATCAGACACCACTTTACTCACCACAGAATGGGCCATGTATGAACTTGCAAAATACCCAGAGAGACAGGTGGTTTGATCACCCTCATTCAATACGCCTGTACACTATTGCTTTAGTTTATTTACAATCTATCTAATGGTGAATCCCTTTTAATTAAACAGGATCGTCTTTATATGGAGATTCAAAATGTCTGTGGATATGAAAAAATCACAGAGGAAAAGTTAATCCAACTTCCATACTTATCCGCTGTTTTTCATGAAACTTTGAGAAAACACAGTCCTGCTCCTATAGTTCCTCTTAGATATGTTCATGAAGATACACAAGTAGGAGGATACTACATTCCAGCTGGAACCGAGGTTATCACTCTTCCTCTAACCTCTAATGTTTCGAATTTGATATAGGAGTCCAACTGCAGACTATGTTGTGCAATGTGCAGATTTGTATAAATATTTTTGGGTGCAACATGGACAAAAAATTGTGGGTGTCTCCTGAACAGTGGCAGCCTGAAAGATTTCTGAATGAGAAATATGATCCAATGGATATGCACAAGACAATGGCTTTTGGAGCTGGAAAGAGGGTATGTGCAGGCTCTCTCCAGGCAATGTTGATTTCTTGTATAGCCATTGGGAGATTAGTACAAGAGTTCGAATGGAGACTGAAGGAGGGAGAAGAAGAAAATGTTGACACTCTTGGGCTTACTACTCGCAAACTTCATCCAATGCAAGCAATCTTAAAGCCAAGAAATTGACAAATAAAGATTGTAACTGTCGTGTTCAAAGTCATGGTTAGTCTACTTATTGAATCCCTTTTTTATTGGAACTTCAGCCATAGCCTCTTTAGTATGCTTGCAAATTTTCGGAAGTTCTTCATGTCTATTAGTTTGAAGCTGTGGTTCACAGCTTGCTGTATTGTATCTTTTTGGAGAGGACCAATCTTCCGTACCGCCCCCATCCCCCTCACTCCCCCTTTTTCAATAAATAATAAATAAGCCTCTCCTGGTTGCGAGCCCCTGAATTCAAATGTAGCATGTTATGCTTTTACCTTCAGATTTTTCCTAGTCCTAGAAACTCATGGTGACTTCGGCTCCAAAAATCCTATTAATTGCGTAATTTGCACGAAAAGCTTTCATGTGTTGAAATTTTTTGTATTTATGATACATTATCGACGCAATTGTTCTTCGTGTTTCTCGATCTATTGAATCTGAGTACTAGGTAAAAGATATTTCTATGCTTTGATGCTATATTAATTCCTAATGCTGAGTACTAGGTAAAGATAATCAGTTACTGACTCCGCACCATTTTGTAAAGCAAATGGAAAATGATCTGACACTATGGATTACAAATTTATACACGAGTTTCAGATTTTATGTTTCTCAATTCAGAAATGCACGCTAGCAATCTAGCTATGATCAAAACCATAAGATAACATCTGCTAAATTAAGATTCCACAGTAGAAAAAGAACATCTGAAATTGTGTGCTTCACTTCATTCTTAGTTGGGCTTGAAGAATTTCAGCTTAAGTCCAGTGTTCACCATACTCCAAATACCCCCAATGGAGAAGGCCAAGCTAAAAGCAATACCCAACCAACCAAGGATCCAGTTGAAATACCAATTGAAGGTGTATTTTGTTGGCTTTTTTATTAGAACCCACATGAAGCATGGGTAAGCGAAGGTAACTGGAAGAGTGAGTCCTCCTAATAAACCAGCAAGGCTCGAGAGGAATGGAAGTGCAACACCTATTAACAAGGAGATGAACCCATAGAATACTCTGAAGCCGGAACGCACCCAAATTGAGCAAGGCCGGTTCGTCCTGCTGGTATAGCCGGCTTCAAAACTGTCGAACACAGGCATTGAATATATCTGGAAACTGCTCAAGCAGTTAAAAACAACGAGAAGAAATGTCATAGCAAGAAGTCCCCTTGGAATATCACGACTGTGAAATGCAAATAATGCATTAAGCATTCCTCCAGAAGGCATCTGAGCGAAGAGATAAGAAAAACATGTTTTAAGCATAAATGATGCAACAAAATGGAAGATAAGTTAACGTGAATATAAAAGCAACATCTAGAGTATCCACTGCTTTTAAACATCTATATATATATATATGCTCATTATGATTCTAGGACATCAAGGAAATTGGTTGAGTTTTAGACTTACCAGGTTTCCGTAGGCCCAATAACCTCCAATGGCAACAGGGAACAAGCAAATGGCAATGAAGAAATAGGCAACCTTGGCTCCCCTCCACATTGGCACGTGAGCCGGTCTCTTGAAGGTTGATGGAATAGTTGCCTGTAAGATGTAATAGAGAACCCATTCAGCAATTCTTGAATTCAATGCATGTTTGATATGCAGTATTGGACAATATTGCACAAGATAATACACGAAACAAATTTTCATTTATTCTATGCAATATGTTCAGCCCAACATACCAAACATGTAATTAGTATTGAGCATGTGATTATATGCATAAGAGAGAAAGAGAAACCTGAATTTCGAGGACTAGATTGTGCCCACGAAATGCAAATGCTACGATACCAAGTGCATTCAAAACAGAAAAGAGAGAAGCTGTAAAGGAAGGCAATGCAAGTGGCTCATACGAAATTGACGTTGGTCTCTGTTGGCTTACAGAGAGCACCCACACCATGGTTGAGTACGTGATGGCTGTTACTGCACCTAGGAGTGAAAGCCCTGCAATAGAGTTGAGATTTGGAAGCTGGGATAATACAATGCACAAGGATGTGAATACCAGATACCACTCGACGGTAGTCAGAGGATTTGATTGGCAGAGTGGACCACAAACTATCTGAAAGAATAATTTCATGGTCTCCCCTCCGACCAGAATCAAAGCCGTTGCAGTCCCTGCTGATAGGTAAACAGTAGGGAAGAGAGCAAGCCAAACACCTAAACGTTCCCCTGAAATCATGAAGTCAGTCGGTCATTGGCAAGAATTTATTCCCTGATTCATCTAGGTAACTTGGAATTGTTTGTCAAATATAAACGCAGCTCACCAAATGCTGCTTGTGCAAGTTCTACATATCGATTGTATCTCTTTCCAGGAACAGCTTCATGTAGCTGAACAAGAATCCACAATGTGTATAACTGCCATAAGTAGGCTATAATTAAGGAAATTATTCCCCAGCTCCTGCATCACCACAACAAGGAAAATCCTTAATTTAGCTGTCCGTCAAGTTTTCCTCGTATTAAGCTGATGATAAAGCCACAATGGATACTATGAAGGCAAGCCCGATATGCATTAACCAAAAAAGCAATAGCCAACTGTCTGTTTGAATATAAAAGATGATCACGGAGGGAGGCCCCAACCTTGTTGACATTTCTACCTAAAAGCGAAAAGATGAAATAAAGAATACAGCTTGATCAAGGATTTTTCTTTCTTCCATTCAATTCAAGTCTGTGATAAGGTTGGAAAAAGTAAGAGAGAGATGGAAAAGTCACCAGGTAGACCCACAGTCCCATTAGAATTATCAGATTTCTGGGATATATGGATAATTTTGTTTATATGTAAGGTAAACAAGAAACTCCACCTATATTTTTCATGGTCTTCCCAAGTTCGATTGAGGGAGGAAGATTGCTATAGATTAACGACGACCCCAAATGTAATTGGAACAAGTCTTGTCGTGGTAGAGACATAAGAAATCAAGGCAAATGAAGTATATTATTCCAAGCAGAGACTAGGAGATGAACAAAAAGCAACAGTATCAAGAACGAGCCTAAACAAATAAGTAGATTGAACAGTAATAACCCTAGAAGTAGCTTATTTTGTTTGAGTTTAAAAAAGCATACCACCCAAGAAAGGAGAAAGCAACAGGCAAAACCAAGGCCTGGAACCCCACACCCGCATTGAGATTATGAAATGCAGCATAATGCGCATTCCCATTCCGAGACTCAGTAATGGGAAGCCAAGCATCCTGTGGATTAAGCTTAGTCAAATGCCCCACTTCCTCCAAGTAACCCTTCATATTTATCAGCACCCTCTTCACCGGAGTCCCAATTGGGCTCAAGAATGAGCTCGGCGTCCATGACCTGGTGGAGCCGCCTGCCGCCTCTTTCGGGACAACCCTTGGCGACCTAAGCCCGGCCGGCGTCAGTATCCCTGGTGTGGACGCGCGTGGGGTCGCTGGTATTGATATCAGCTCAGTCTCTGGCCTCTCCTCCATAGTGCAATTCCCTACTCTTGAACGTGGAGCAGTGTGCGAAGGGAGACTGCTGAAATGAGTAGAATAATTGAAACGAGTGACAATTGACTGACTGACAATACTAATGTGAATCTGTGCGATGGGAACCTGAAAAAGAGTGTGAAAATGTGTGCATGAGAGTTTGCAAACGTATGATCCTAGCCGCTGATGAGTTTTTTGCACGAATCTCTATTAATGTTGGACAGTCACAGGCTCTAGCCGGGCTCTTTGTCCCCGGGGATTGGGGGCAAAAAAAAGAAAAAAGAAAAAAAAAAAAGGTGCACTAAACTACCCTGCAACTTCACATTTATCACCCCAATTATGCTAATTGTACAAAAGTGGTTTACGAAAGTGTATTGACAAAATAATGTGATAAGATCTAGATCATTGATTTCAAAAACTATTTTTTAAATCATTGATCAAGATATTACCAACACATATTTTGTAACATAACTTTATACCAGTAGCATGACTCTTTCTTTCGAGACTCTTCTCAAAATTGATTGGAATATATTCCGTGGAACGAACTGAGAATCCGACTAAAAATCAATTCATTTATGTACTAAAAATTGTTTGCTCAATGACAAGTGCCTAACTTGTATATCCGTAACGAGTCATTTTTTGAACAAACATTTTCTGAGGCTGTCTGGTAACAATTAAAATGGTCAAAAATAAAAGAATTTTTCCTACCGTTAATTATCACTTCAGCTGCACATCTTGACCAGCCATCTCACATGCGAGTCCCACTAACGGTCAAAATTTTGATTAGAATTTGGCCAAAATCTACACCAGACAAGTGCTTAGTTTGATTTTCATTTTTTTTTTTCTTTTGAGAACTGATGGATTAGGTCCGACATCGATAACATAGGGTAACGGTGAAAGACAAATTATTGTAATGGTGTATCGGAACTAGGAATTGGTTGATTCTCAAATGAAACTACTAAGAATTGGTTCGTTGTTTGGTAAGAAGAATAGGTATGAAATGGAGGAAAGGCAAACACGTCTCTCTCTAGCCAAACAACACTTGGCAATGGCTTGGGCTGAAAATTGAATAATGAAAAAGTGTATGTACCAAAAAGAAAAACAAAAAACTTAACTGCGGGACCGTTAGCTCAGCCCGTGAAAAGCTGAAAATAGCAGCAGTTTAGGACAACCTGTTGTAGGAAAATTAATGGAGACTTTGACATTGACCCAGGTAACGGCTGCAGACGACGTCATCTTTTATTTACCAAAGATAAATTAATAAATATTTTTCGGTGAGTTTGTCTGTTGCAACTTGCAAGTGTAATAAGCAATAAATTAAGGGGTTTTAATTTTGTGCCCGTAAATTATGTTGATGTCGCAACTCAATCCCGACTTTTTGCAAGCACCAATTAGTTTGACTTTGTTTTTATGAGGTTCATATTTTCAGGCAATTCTTTTCAATTCACTTGATCATGCAACTTAATTTAAATAACTGATCCATCTTTATTTTGAGATTCATGTTCAATCGAACATAACTGAAACAAACAACTCTTTTCATTCACTTGATCATGCAATTTAATTTAAATAATTGATCCGTCTTTATTTTGAGATTCATGTTCGATCGAACATAACTGAAACAATGAGATGGCTCGATCAGGAAGGTCTTTAAAAAGTAAAAAGTTGTTTATGAGACTAAGAAGTTTTTAAATCCGTTTGGATAATTTTCTGAAAATAGTTTGTTTGATTACAAAATCTTTTAAAGAAGTCTGACATAAGGTAATTTTCTGAAAAAATTCTTTCTCAATAAGTAAAAGTAAAATTAGAAACCCTCTAGATGAGCCATAAATATGCTCACAAAAAATAAAATAAAGTATTAAATCACAAAACGTCACATATATGTCACATAGAAAGACTACTGGTAGTATTCGCTACGAATAACATAACTCAATTAAGTATTTCATTTTGTGCATTTCCAGAAATAGGTTTAAACGTCACATATATGTCACATTGCTTCCCTGCCTGTTTTAATCTGCATTTAATCGTACTTTTCCTTTAGTTGGAGAAATTTTGGGTGCTTCGAACTTCTTCAATTGGCCTTTTTGAACGAGGTTGTGGTTTTAAACCTATTTTTGTAAGGAAACTACAATTTAGGTTACAACATGTACAGAATGTAGTAAGTTTGTCTCTAACTTTTCCGTTTATCCCTCTTTCCTCTACCTCTCGGGGTTTCTTGTTTTGGGGTTTTAAGAGTTTTTGAATTTGGTGTCCACTCGCTAACATAGTCAAGTTTTTAGAGAATATTTAAAACAATTCGAAGGTTTGAAACACTATCAATCTAAGAACTATCAAAGATACAAGATTGTATCGAGAATGAAGAATCAAAACAAAAATTAAGAAAATGAATTCGACAATATTTAACCATGGATTAAAGATTTAAAGATTTTTATTTATGTTTTATGATATTGTTAAAAAACTTTCAAATTCTGTTTAATCTACAATAATTCAAAGGGATGATTGATGAGAAACTTTTGGAGACCCAATTTACCCCTACATGGTTTAGTTACATACCTAACATATCCTTATTTAATTTTAATTTTATTAATAATTAATTAATAATTTTAATTCCTTGAATATTTCGCTATACGTCCAATATACCCTTATATAATTTTATTTTTGTTAATAATTATCTATAAAATTAATAATTTATTAAACACGAAAAGAAAAAATCTTTCATTTTCCATTTTTTCATAATTCCCTAAATTAATCTTTTTAATATAATATTAGTTTTTATTAGTAGCTTTTATTATAAAAGTTAGCTTAAATTTCTTCCCTTGGTTGAATTAGTCAATTCGAAAAACTAACATCTATATTCCCTTATTTAAACGAATGTTTCATTTGATTGTTTTACGCGTATCTTAACAATTAAATAGTATATTTAATATAATAAAATTAATGCATACAGAATGTTACTATATAATTTAATAAAATTTTATTTTATGTTATATTTACCTTTATTTAAAAGTTGTTTTAATTGGTAGTTATTTATGAATCCCCATGATAACTAAATTTAGATAAAAAGAGAATATCATGATGCAGTTATTATATTCCCGCTTATTAAATACGTAACATTATAACTGCAATAAACATTTATAATCTTTACTTATTTTCATACCTAAATCCTCAATTATTTTCCACTATATTCTTATTATTATTATATGAAACTAAATAAGTTATTATAAAATACGTGCTGATTTTTTTTTTGTCATCCACACACAATATCAATAGATTAAAAGTTTCAATATGCAAAGAGAACGTACAATGAAAGAAGGTGAACAAAGTCTGTTTAGGCTACGTTTTTTTAATTTCTTGCCAATTTAGAGCGTGTGAAAGGGATTGAGAGATAACTATTTTTATAATTAATAATCAATGTAAATAAATGTTGATTTTTATAGTTATTTGTAGTGGAACAGAGGTAATAATTGTTGTCAATGAAAGCAATTTGTTGTGATTAGAGCTTCTCAAAAATCGAAAATAGCCTAGACGATGCTTATGTATGTGAATGTATTAATGTTGGGCATTGAAGTTTTGGAGAAATTGATTTACGTGACACAAATTCTACAAAATAAAATAAAATATAGTTGTTTTGATTTTTAACGAATTTTTTTATTATGCTATAAAGATAACATAGTTCTTTTTCCTCTTTGTTTTTTTTTTTAAAATTCTTTTAGCAATGTCCATCTAAATGATGAACATCAACTGCTTATAAGTTCATGAGTGTTGTGAAGTTTTATTTATTTTTCATGATTAGTTAAGTTTGATTCGCATTTCAATTTAATTTTTGATGTCATGAATTTAATTGTATGAAATTTCTATTTTATATTTATCTATTATTACGAATCATTTTAATTGTAAATATACATTCGTTTGAGAAATCCTAAGTAAATGGAAACCCGATAATATTATTGACTCATCGTATTCATGCAAATATGTATTTTTTTCATTCATGTTTATGAATTTGTGGAGTCATGTTTGGCTGGATACCTATATGCTATATCTCTTTTCATCGTTGTGACTTATCTTTTGGCTTGATGCTTTATATTTTTAATTTTATGATTTTTAATTAGTTGTTTTATTATTTATTAAACTATAATTTAATAATTACTTTTAGGAGAGATGATGGAACACTAGCATAGGTGCAATTATATTCAACTTTGACTATTAGCATTTTGCTAAAATGTGAACAACATCTACTCTATATTGGTCTTTAACTACTTTTTATATCGAATAAGATTATTTGACTTTTTTTTTTTTTTGAATTTACCAAATTTTCAGTATTAAACAAATTTTGAAATGTCAATTATAATTAGTACATGTCGTTGCATTATATTGATATCTGAGCACAATCAAATTCTTGATAAAGATATGTATTGTACGATATTATATTTGTGTGATATGTCCTATATTTGTTATATGATTTTTTCCAGCATTAATAAATAAATTATTAAACTAACTTATCAATGACTTTTTGTTTTGTATGCTAGAAACATCACAGATGAATACACCATCATTGAAAACACTAACAGAAACAAGGTCTGATTGATTAATAGATCAACGAAATGAGTCGAGTCGTCAATTTAATTTGAAAAATAATAATTTTTTTTCGTTTTGTTAATTGTTAATGTATATTGTTGTCATATCTTAAATTTATTTTCATATTTGTAGGACTGATGTCATCAAACAAAAATTGCAATTATATTTTTATAAGACAGTTGAATATATTTGAAAATGAATGGATTATAAAAATTTCTATATTTCGAAAATGTTCCATTGAGATCTACAACAATACGAATGGCCCTATTGAAGTTAAAACTAAATTTGTGTGATGGAGAAGTATTATATAATGTCAAAATTAGCCAATACTTTTTTTTTTTAATATATATAGAAGTTTCACTATTTGACTAATTGGTTATTTTTTTATAATGTTTTCATTGAAATAATTTTCAAGCGACGTTGTTTAAGCAGACAATCGAAAAGTTCCTCCCATACTCGAGAAAGGAAAAAAGATACCGACTTCTAAAAAGAAAAATAATAGCAATCAACTATCATTCATTCAATACATAAGAC
>CAIGRS010339746.1:0-16059 GCA_903798395.1 Fraxinus floribunda
TCTTTTTTTGTTTCCCTAATTTTTTCTTAAACATAATTTTCACCCAACATATTTGTAGACGAACTATGATGGGAAGATCATATGCAAGAAAGGCAATTGAAATTTTTATAATTGAAGCTTATTAAACCTTGTATTATCTGCTATTAACATAAGAGAGAAAAAGTTTTAACTTTAGCTTTAATGATTTATAGAGGCAAATAACGAATTATTGCAAAATAGCATAATAAATTAGTCTTGGTTGTTGTCAGAAGTTGGATCATAACGTAATATATATATTCTTTTGTTTTTTTAATAAATACTTTATTTTTTATTAAACTTTGTGAATATATCGTATTTAAGGCCTTTTCAGCTACATTATCATAGAATGAGAATGAAAAATATAGCCGTTATTCGCTACACAAGAAATAAAAATTCAAAATTGATGACTTGATGTGATGGATAATAGTTATATTTTTCATTTTTATGAATTAGTGTGTGCTCTCTGCATTTCAATTTNTCATAGAATGAGAATGAAAAATATAGCCGTTGTTCGCTACACAAGAAATAAAAGTTCAAAATTGATGACTTGATGTGATGGTTAATAGTTATATTTTTCATTTTTATGAATTAGTGTGTGCTCTCTGCATTTCAATTTAGTTTAATGGACTCCTTGCAATAAATAAAAGAACATCTTATACATCATATGCTCATGGTAAAACAAGTTTTTACAAACAAAAATGGTACAACCCTGCTAACATCGGAACTAAGGTCCTGACTCTCAACAAATTGAAACAATATTGGAGCTATTGAACATTGCAAAAGGATTTAAAGAGAAGTTTGAGCTGAGATGGCTATGCTTATGGCATTAATGTGCTTCTGCTTCTAAAACTACAATTTGCTATGTTTTGAGAAGACACTTGAAAATTATTAGCAATAGGTAAAATAAACATTTTTACCCTTTCTTAACAACAAAACTGATTCACTTCATAGAAATCCATCAATTGATAACCCATTTTCAAACCCTCTCAACTGCAGACACAAGCTTCCCAACAATTCTGGATGCCTGATATGGGTTCTGTAATGGCTAAACCTGATACTTCTGCTTCGATTGCGAACGAGGATGAGGATGAAGACAAAGAAGAGGTTGATGAGACTGGAGTCGAGCCTCAGGACATTGATTTGGTCCTGTCCAAGGGCAAGGCTCACAATGGAGACGTGTAGTCAGTGCCATCATGGAGTTAACTATCTAAATGGGATTATTAGCCCGCCATTTAAGCATACCTCTTGTGATAATTTTTTTAATGGATCGTAGAATTTTGATTCACTTAAGGTATTTCCCGAACCTTATTCAGTAATGGAACTATGCATTTTTGTGTTAAAAGTTTATATCTCTGATAGCCCGATTTTTTTATGTTTTTTAGTGCATTCAGTTTTTTGAACTTAACTTAGTTTTACTCTTGATTGTCATCATAATGTGAGGCCCGATTTTGCGCTTTTCAGCACCTTTGGCAGACCTTAAATAGTCTTGATTTCCTTTCAACACATCTTGTATTGGGTGCGCTTTCTTCTTCTAAGTGAGTGGATAAGCTAGCCCGATAATCAATATCTTTGTTCTACACTGATGTATGCCTATCTTTGAGGTCTAGCTCTTGTGGAACCAGTTTACTTGTTGATGTCTCTTTTAAGTAAAATATCTAAGTTCAAATACTTGTGCGTGCCAAATATTTTGCTTCCTGGCTGCATTGATTCTGAAAAATTACTCTTCCATTGATTCTAAAGATTACTCTTCTTTTTTCTAGATTGAACATGTTCAAGAGCTCCAATTTGCTCTATCCCTACTTGAGATGCCAACATATGTTCCTTCTGGACATGTGCAATCACTTGTAATGCATCAACATATTTTACAACTTAAAATTAGTGCTATGTATAAAAAAGGAGCTAGGTTGTATCGAATGGGACATCATTGTTGTTAGTTAATTCCAAAAAAAATAACTCATTCATGCTTTATCATATGAAGGAAACTATCGATGAGCAATTCCAAAATATAATCATCACTATTTTGTAGACGATAATCACTAATATGCAACGCACGTTTTACTCACTAGTAATAAAATAAAAGAGCGTAAATTTAACCCAAAAGAAGCCTGGTTTGGGCCCGAACTCAAACAATGTTGGATTGATCACGGCAAGTACAAAAAGTCCAAATGCAAACCTGGCCCATACTTGATGTCCCCCAAACTGACTGCTATCAAAATCTTTGACCAGATTCACTAGCACAAAATCTCCAGGTCCACTGTAACCGGTCCGTTGTTACACCTGTTTGATTTGGATAAAAAATCAATTAAAAATTCAAATCTACGTCAAATAGTTAATTTTAATCGCAAATTCCACGAAATTCATAATTTTTCAATCATATATATGTGAAACAGAAAATCTAATTTTATCAAAATCTACTTAAAATTATTATTAACTTTTATTAAAATCTACTTGAAATCTAATTTTAATCTATGTGGAACAAAAAATCTGCCAATAGGCTATCCCTCCCCAGTAGGAAAAGTCGTTATAATTAGAATTCCACTAGAATACAAATTCTCAAATAATTACCCGGTATAGGAGTCCCTTGTCCTCTTTTCCACTACTCTTTCCTCAGCGTTGAATATATATATACACATACACGTACATACAGAGATCTGAATTTCATCCTTCATCGATTCTTTCGGGATCCCAAGGTATATAAACATATACTTTTATGTAGAATACTTGTATTTTTTCTGAATGGGTTTTGAGTTTTGATTGTACAATGGTTAATCTTTATGTAGTTCTTGTTTTTCTTTGAAGGGTGCAATTTATTTCAAAAGGGGTTTTGTCTTCTATTTTTTTAATTTATTGGATTTAATTTCACATAATAATGTATCGATTTTTAATTTTGGATTTTATGATCTTTATGGTGAAAATTGATGCAGGTAGCTTTCTATAGTTAAAAAAGCAATGGCTTTTACTATGAAACAAATGTCTCTGATAGTGGCAACCTTTGGTGTTCTGTCATTCATAGCTGGAGTTATTGCTGAGAACAAGAAGGTTGAAATTTCATCTCAAGTAAAAAAAATTGAAATACGCTTATAATTTTGGTTGATTGATCGAATGCATTTTACACCGAAATTTGGAACTTCAGGTTGCCGTTAGCATTTTTAGTTAAATTTTAGGTTTGTTTCAGCGATGTCATGTTCTTTCCATTTTTTTCCTTTTCTTTTTTAGCTCGATTGGTGTATTTTCTTTTGTTATATTAGCTTTAAATTAAGGAGTAGGACTTGTATATAGTTGTGCATATAAAAGGGTTCATGAGGAATGTTTCTCATTCTATGATGACATTCTTGGACAATAATAAGTTGAACTTGTTTTGTTCTTACAGTTAGCAGCAAAGAGACTGATATGCCTTATCTTGTGCAATTGTATCATATTCGACAATTCGCTTGAGTAATAATGGTGGTTCTCGTAATATAGATATGTGTGAAGGATATAAGTGAGATTCATATAATTTTTGAAGCCTTTTCATTCATTCAGACAATTGCATATATGTTTGCTACTAATATTCGGCCTCTTTTCTGTTTCTTAATCTACTTGAACTATAACACTATGCAACCTATGTTTCACATTTTAATGCTTAAATGTTGTCCAAGTACTTATCCTTATGCGGCATATGTTTCTGTAACTATACTAAACCTCTCTGGTTTTTGTGGCATGCGCCTCAACGCAAGCACAAAATGGAAATTTTCCTTTAAAGGAATCTCTTTTATACAGGTCTGGATCTATAAAATGTTGTCTTTTCCTTAGAATTTTTAGCAGATGATAGATTGGATAGTACATAAGTGATATGAGCAGAATTTGTTTAACTTTTGATCAACCTTATTCAGATCACTATGTATGTGTTTTATAATGCAACAACGTTTTTTTTGTTTCTGCTCTACTTCAATTTTGCAGCCTGCTTCAGGAACTGTCATAAATGGGAAGGGCATTGTTATTTGCAAATATCCGTCCGATCCCACTGTAGTGTTGGGCTACTTGTCCGTTGGGTTCCTTGCCCTCTGTACAGCATTTGGTTATTTTTCTTTGTTTTACCCATACAAAGGAAAGTCAGTTCCACAGGCGGCTTTATTCCGAAGCACTAGCTTCCTTGTCTTCTTCAATATTGCCTTGTGAGTGAATTTTTTGATTATATTTTATGTTCAATGATTTTATCAATTGTTTCTTCTAGTCCTTTTTCTTGTATTTTGCTTTAACGGTGTTGTGATTATGTCCATGAGCATGTTTTCTATATATAGATTCCCATTAGGTCCTTTGATGATATTAATATCATCATTTACCATCACTCAATTGTGAAATCGTTATAAGGGAGGATATAGAATAAGGAAATTGATACCTTCCATATTACAAATTGAGGGACAGTTAAACGTTGAGATCAATGAGCCAAATATTGGTATTGTTTTTATATACATTCCTAAAAGGACTTGGAGCGTGATTGGTCAAATTTACTTGTAAGCAAGTGTTAGTATTTTATTGGTGACAATGGGGTGTAAATACTTATTTTTACAGCAAAGTAAGATTTGCTTTTGAAATTAGTCTTTCTTAGAAGTAAAAAAAGTGATTTATCATAACATGTTTGAAACACAAAGTTTCTTGTAATTAACTTTTACTCTTTTTTTAGCTTAGTCAAACATGCTCTAATTTTATCTCCTTTAAGCTCACTCACTGCTGTTCATGCATTTGATATTTTCAATTCCCCTTCTTTTTTCCATTATTATTTGTTTTTTCATTTTCTTCGCTCATGTTTGAAAGGGGCGTGACTGGATTAGCTGCAACAATGTTGTTATGGCCTACAATCACAGAGCAGTTCCACCATGCTCGCAATATTCACCACAATCTCGAAACGCAATGCCCTACGGCTAAGACTGGACTTCTAGGTGGAGGTGCCTTTCTATCTCTTGATTCTGCCCTTTTCTGGTTGGTTGCGCTGATGTTGGCTGACAATGCCCGAGAGGATTATTTTGAAGAATCAGGTGATAAAAATGCTTCTGATGAACCCATTAAGGGCAGTGTTTGAGTAGTCTTATATAAGTTGCATGTTTTAGCTTGTGTCTTTCACATTTGTGTATGGGTATGGGTATGAACAATGAATCTACTATTAGCTTTTCTCCTCTTTGATGGACATAGTTCCAGTTCCATTAATGGAAGTACTAGTTCCACTTTCTCTTTCTTATGGATTTTTTTTTTTTTTATTAGCGTTTTTTTATCTGGATTTCATGTAGAACACAGTTATCTGGAAACTGTTTCTAGAGAACTTCAAAATTAAGGACCCAATATTTGCTCAAAGTTTCTATTCATTCCTATAACTTTTTTTGTTGCAATCTTATCCCCAACCTTCTATAAATTAACAGAATTAGCCCCTAAAATGGTTTCAGTAAATTTCAATGGTTAAAACTTTTCAATATTTCGTAAAAGTTGTTTCGTCTAGTTTGAAGAGGTTTTACAGATCTCCAAATTAATTTTCAGTCACATCTATAAGGATATTTTATGATAATCATTTATGAAAACGAAGTTATACTAGTGAGGTTTAGTAGTGGACTATTATAATTCCCATGGCCTAGGTTAGTGACTTCATTGCTCAACCTTAGTGGTTTGTCTTTCGTGGACCTTGTTAAAATTAAAACTGGGTTGAAGTGGTATTTCATGACAGGAAAACCACTTGATCAAGAACAATCTTGTACTATGATGGCTTCAAGGCAATGGATTGGTTGTGATTAAACAATATTAGGGTCCGTTTGATTGCAAATGTGGAAAATGGGTGGAAAGAAAATGAATTCCAGTGAATTGAATTGCCTAGAAATTGTTTTACTGAGAATTGTAATTAACTGTGTTTGATTGACACCTGGAAAATATTTTTTTTTTTTTTTACAATTGTGGATAGAATTTATTTATATTGCAAAAACCAAAAAAATAAAAATAAAGCAAAAGGCAGAAACCTCAAAATCATTGAAAATGCAACCGTGTGAGACTATCCAAGAATTGCAAATGTGAAGAAAACTTTTTCTATCAAACAACACATTTTGGATGGAAATGGAAAAGGTTTTCCATTTTCCATGGAAAATGGGCTCAATCAGAAAAATATATAAAATTTGTTTGATGGGGTTGGTTGGGCATATCGACTAATCCATCAATTTATATTGTTAAATTCTGCAACTTGCAAGTATACTTCGACCATAAATTGTTGTAAAGCCTGTTACAGATCTCCACTGAATACTCAAGAACAACTTTAGTAAAAAATGGCACAAGGTGCAGTAACTGTTCTTTTAAACAACCTTTCAACCTTACTCCAAGATGAGAGTCAACTTTTCCGAGGCCTCCGAGAAGTTCAATACATCAAAGATTAATAAGAGCAGATGAGGGCTCTCCTGAATGTTGAAGATACCATCTAAATTCAACATTAATGCCACCTAAACTGGTGTTGTAACCCCATGAGATTACAATCACAGTTTAGGTGGCTCTAAATCACACATTAACTCCAATGGGTATAAATAACATTACTCGAAATTAAATGATGGATCCATCCCTTGAGAAAGAATGTCACACATCAAGTATCCCAAAGAAAGAGAAAGTGAGGAATACATGAGCAAAGTTGATGTCATAAAATGGAACGGTAGAGGATAACAAGATTTGTCGAATATGTAAAGAGATTGACATTTATTTAAGGGATAATTGTAGCAGCGGTATCAAACTTTTCGTTTAGTAGCAGACTTTATTCAAATCTTTCATTTATGTCACCTACAGTATCAAACCTTTCAAAATGTCGTATTTGAAGTCAAAATTGATGATTTCTGTTAGTTTGACCGTTATTTGACTAAATTATTGGCATTGACAATAATTTTGACTAATTTTAAATATTTAAATGATAACTATATATTTTTTTATACTAAAATAACTAAAATAAAAAATAAAAAAACCGACTTTCTCTTCTCCGTCCACCCCACCCCCATCCCCACCGTCACCGCAGTTGTCATCTCCTCTACTGCCACCTTCATTCCCATCAATAGCTGTGTTTGGTGAGTGGTGGGGCAGTCTATTAGTATCGTTAGTCAGCACAAGAAAATTCATGTCTTTCGGGCTCCTTGAATTTCATTTCTCTTTTGACCATTTTTCTTCTCCAAACAAGAAGAGGAAAGTTTAAGGTTTGTTATGTCAAAGAAATAGGTTGATTCAAAAGTGAAGAATTATACATTGCTATAGATAGAGATATACTTTGTAAAGATGGAGGAGGAAGCAGAGAAAGTAAGAGAGATTGAAAAAGGGAAAGGGGTCATGGTGGTGGTGATGGACACTCCAGAGAGGAGCAAAAGCAACCATATTACAAGGTGTGATTTGCATCTTTTTACTGTTCAAGTGTAATGATTTTTAGTGATTTGACCTATTTTTGGGTCAATTGCTTTTGGATTTTTGGTTTTTGTCCATTGGAGCCAAAGCCCTTAAAACCCCAAAATACGCGACTCGCTAATGAAAACCCAAAAACAAACCCAAAAAATGGTCGAAATTTGAATTGAAAAAGAGGTGATTTTTGTGAGTGATTTGGTGGGGTGTAGTAGGGAAAAGGTATGGCACCAGTCAAATTGCTTCCAAGTTTCAGGTTCCATCTGACTGTGGAGGTGGGAGAGATGGTAATGGTGGTGATAGTTTTGGGTGGGTATCCGTAGGTTGGATAGAGAAGAAGAAGTTGGTTTTTGGTTTTTAATTTTAATTATTTAATTTTAGTTATTTTATTATTAAAAAAATGTAAAGTTGCCATTTTAACCTTTTAAAATTAGTTAAAATTATTGTCAAATTCAATTATTTGGTCAAATAACGATCAAATTAACAGAAATCATCCATTTAAACTTCAACTGCAACATTTTGAAAGGTTAGGTACCGCTGGTGGCACAAATTAAAGGTTTGATACCTCTATTGCAATTATCCCTTTATTTAATATGTCATGTGGTTTAATTTTTTACTACTTTCCTTCCGATTGACTGATATTATTTTTTTTCTTCTTTTGCCGAACTCAAGGAAGAGTTTTCTTCAAGCGAAGAAGATTGCCGTAGAAAAAGTACTAGAAATCGTGCTACTAGTGTTAGGATTTAATTATTTATGATAATTAGGATCCTTAGCACTTGTATGATTCACTTATTTTTATTTTAAGCCTCCATTTATAAATAACTTATAAATTAGTCAATCTTCATTTTCGATCGTACATTCCAATTGGGATAAATCCCCCAAGTACAAGGATAGTTTCACAGGGAACTTACAAGCCCCTCACAAGGGGCCTGGGCCCCACATGTATTTTAAAAAATATTACAGCGGACCCCACCACGTGTCTTACCTGTAAAGTGTCTGTGAGAAATTTTCCTGTACTTCGAGCATGGCTCTTCCAATTGTCCCATGATCAATATTAAATTATCCGTCATTCAATTTTATCTATTTAAAAATATTGAAACTTTTATAAATTCTTACCAAATGAAGTCTTAGTGGATATGATTTATACTCCTATAAGAATTATGTTATTTGCTTTCTTTCCTTTTTAGGAGTTATTTCTTTTATTTATGATACTAGAACTAGAATATTGCCTCTCTTTTCAATGCCTATATACGAAGAAGTCCACACTAGTTACAATCACCACTTGTTAATCTGAGTTTCTTAGGTTTTCATGTTACTATTTTTATTTTTCTGTTTATGAGTGAATATGTACACCAATACATACAAACATTAATAGTATATGTGTTTTACCTATTAATGATTCCTTAAATTCTAAGGGGTTGTATTTAATTGGGACTTTTAAAAACTATGATGGATTTCTTTTAAGTGATGACTTATGTGGTTTTTGGATTTTTTTAGAGATTTATATGGAATTGGTGGAAGTCTTTTGTAAACTTTTATAAACTTTCATTTTAAAACTTTTAGAAACTTTTGTAGAATTCAAAAGACGTTTGAAAACTTTCATTCGAGGTACAATTTATGTGGATTTAGGGCAATATTATGAAATTATCATATATGATGTGATGCTTCTTATCATTCCTCCTTCTCCTTCCCCCCCTCCCCCATATAATAAAAAAATATTTTAAAAAGAATAAAAATTTAAGATATTAAGAGTCTGTTTGGGAGGGCTAAAAAGTCGATTAAAATTGAAAATATGGTCGTTATTGAGTCTCACTCATTTAATAAAAGTCAACAATAACGGCTAGTTTTTCAATTTTAATCTGATTTTAATTTCTACCAAACGGGCTCTAATTAAATAGATAATAATTATGGCGCCCATGTTCGATACACGTTAAAATTTTCACTATCATTTTTCTACTTATTTTAAATCACACATTTTTCAATAAAATAATATTTCTCATCACATCAATAAATTTTCCTTCTTTTTCAACAACACA
Organism: Fraxinus floribunda; assembly: GCA_903798395.1. Lineage (NCBI taxonomy): Eukaryota > Viridiplantae > Streptophyta > Magnoliopsida > Lamiales > Oleaceae > Fraxinus > Fraxinus floribunda. The sequence goes on from CAIGRS010339746.1 coordinate 9,432, forward strand.
TTCTCTATCAATCTACTATTCTAAAATGCATTTTTCCAAAAAATAAATAAATATTTTTCAGAAAAAATGAATGAAAAATAAAATAAAGTTATAAGAATACAATTTAATTCTTTCATAAACAATATAAATAAATAATAAGAGAGAGAAAAAATTTTAATCTACATTGAATACTCCTAAACTTTTTAAATCCCAAAAAATTATGAAAAGTCTCAATTGAATACACCCCCTAAATATCCTATTTATCTAACGTAAATTTAAGGATAGAGTTGGGGTTTATTCTTGAAATCCGTCTTTTCTATTTCTGTTTTCCCTGATTTATAACCGTAAGGGTCCGTTTGATTGCAAAGGTGGAAAATAGATGAAAAGAAAATGAATTTCAGGGAATTGGTTTGCCTAGAAATTATTTTACTAGAAATTGTAATTAATTGTGTTTGATTGGTATAATTTTTCACTTGGTCCGTTTTTCATGAAAATTGTTAATTAAATGGATAAATTTTATTAGAATTTGTGATAGAATTTGTTTAGATTGCCAAAAAGTAAAAAAAATAAATTCGAAATTTTTTTGTGTTCGTTTGGCTTTATTTTTCATGCAAATTGTCAATTAAATGAATAGATTTTTTTATCATTGAGCTTGGAATTTGCTCCAATTGTATAAAAAAAAAAAAAAAGATGGAAAACAAATTTCCACCAAAGCCAAAAGGAAAACAAATTTCTTAAAAACTTGGAAAAGGGGCGTGTGGAGGGGTAGCTAAGAAAATGAATTCCTAGGAAAATGAATCCTATCAAACTGGCTGTTTCTTGGAAAATGGAACATGGAAAAACAATGCTTTCAAACAGAACGTAAGTTCTTGATCCTACACACCACCATGTACAAAGGAACGAATGGATACATTCAGGCCAACAAGTTTTCTTTACGCCAAAGGCGAATAAAGTCGTCACCAACTCATCCAAGGGCTTTCAGTCCGGGCAGGGAACTGTTGGTGATACCAAGAAGGCCAACAAGGAGATCTTGGAGCATGATCACAAGAGGAAGATGGAGCTCAAGCTCCTCGTCTTGGAGGAGAAGTTGATGGATCACGGTTATACGGATGCTGAGATTACTGAGAAGCTTGATGAGGCGCGCAAGAATCTTGAGGTGGCCTTGGCCAAATAGAATTAGGATGGTGGATCTAATGCTGTTGTTAAATTTACGAGGTTTTTTTTTTTTTTTTAATGATGCCTTTTCCGCTTTAATGCATTGAATTCTGTGAATCTTTGAGATAATTTGTGTAAATGAACAAGATAATAAAATTCTTGGAAAGTTGATTTCGAATGGCAGTGCACAAACAATATATTTTAAGGTTGTACGTACACAGAAATCTACTCAGCGCCGGAACATGCTCGTACTCGCATGAACTCTAATGACAATTTCCCGGTCCGATCCGCATATAAAGAAACTATCAATCGTCACATTCAAAAAGGTGAATAAAGTGAAGAAAATTTGATTGCCATACAAAATTCTTGATGAAATACAGAAGACGCAAATAAATCGCACCCCAGTATTTCACATAAAAACGATTATGGGATACTTGGACAGAAAGAGTATGCAAATTAGCTATACTACAACAAATTTTGTTAGTTATACTACAATTTTAATAATTTTTTTATTTGCTTAAATAACATTAAGTAAAATTATATAAATGAAGTTTTAATAAATTTATTACATAAAACAATTTATTTTTTCACCACAATAATAAAATATGCCAATTCAAATTATCATCTTTAGAATCCTAATTCCAGTGATAACAGAAAGTATGGTGTTGTCAATGGATATGTTATTTAGAGATTTTTTGAAATTCTGGTGTTGAACTTTCTTTACACTAATTTATCATATGCAATCAAATTTCCTTCAACGGTGTTGTTGAAATTCTAATGTTGATCCTATAGAAGCAAATTATGGTCATAATTATATTGTTGTATCTCAATCAATGGAGAAACAAAAAAAAAATGCTATGCATCAATCACGTGGACATAATCAATTTTGATGACGATTTTGCTATGAGCACAGAAAAAAAAAATTGACAAAAAAATACTTAGGCAATTTTTCATTGGTTTTTAACCAACCAAACACAAAAAATGCACTATATAGATGGTGTCAACGTATCACCTACATTATATCTTTTAGTAATTACATGTACCTATGGAATTATTCTTTTGATGGTTATACGACTTCAGGAAGATGAGATAATTCATGTTCACATTCTGATGGTAGATAAAGTGTGTTCGGTGAATGTTCAACAGGTATTATCAACATATGATCTAGTATTAATGGTCCTTTAGCAAGTGCACAATAGTCTTGTTCTTTTATGGTAGTGATTAAATGGGACTCTAGACAGGGACTTGACAAACAAAACCAGCATTCTTTGCACCTGAAACAAGTAACCGTTATTATAGTTGTTAATTTCTATCACACAAAAGAAATACCACCATGAAACCAACGGAGAAAGCCAATATGGCTGAACCTATGGATTTTGAACCCATAATAGCAAATCCAACATTTCTTTGGTGGTTTTGAGTTATATTGTTGAATCTCAATCAATGTCCAAAAAAAAAAAAAAAAATTTATTATGCATCAATCACGTGGACATCAACAGTTTATGGTTAAAGGAAGATGAAATTAATCTTGTTCACATTCACCGAACACACTATGACGGAAAAAAAATTGTTCCTTCCATATTATTTTTACTACCTCTGATTGTGAGTAATTAGGGGAAGATTGTTATTCATTAACATTTTCAGTATTCCTTTTATATAACTATCAAAAGAAAGATTGATAAAAACGAAAAATTACTGACTAATCTGGTACTATGCCTCACATGTTCTTTAGGATTCATCCTCTCCGAAGTACGAACATCATCAATTTTGATGACTAAAAGAAGATGAGAAAAAATTTAAAATGGGTGGAATGATGAGAAAAATAAGTTGAAATATTGGAATGATAAATACACCATAATGCTATATTTTCTTTTTCTTTTTTTAGTTTTTAATGGATTAGAACTATAATTGTAAATTTGTTTTGATGTATTTATTAAAAAATTACTTTAATTGTGGTGTGAATGTAATGTGGTGTACTAAGTAAATTTTGTAATGGTAATATAATTACCTAATTGCAAATTAACCGTTTGTTTCTCATTCTTTCCTACCACACAATAAAAAATTATGACATGGATTAGAGATTTTTCATTATAGTGTAATTACTATGTAGACAATTAGACGCTAAAATTAGTGCAGTAGTGTGCAAGTCCTCTGTGTATAATTTAAAAGTTACTAAAAAGTGGGCATGGGCATTTTAACCAGAATCGAAGCTCGCTCTCAAAAAAAAAAAAAAAAATTAGGAACCAAAACAGAGAATCGATAACCGATTGGTCTAGTTCGGTTCTTGGTTTCAGAACAAGAAACTCGGGGAACTGATATATTTATATATATATATATAGATTCAACCTCTAAAAATAAAAGATTGTCACCTACTTTTTTACATCTTGACTCAAATCATATTATTGCATTTTAGAGGTTAGTACATATTAATCTTTACAATTTGGATTTTTATAAATTAAAAAGTTCAAGGTAGATCGCAGTGTAAGTTGATAAGCGTTTCTTCTTTGCAATTGGAGTTTTTTTTTTTATTGCATTGTCTACAAACTTAAATGATTTTTTATTATTTTCTATTTTTTATAATGCATGGCAAATGAACTTGATATTTCATTGCTTGGGATGTGGTGCACCTTTTTTGTTATCTTGAGTTCGTGATTCTTTTTTGAAATATATTTTTCATTTTTTATTTCAATAGAACGAATTCAATATGTAGATTTCAAGAGTAGAAGAATTTTTTCATCTAATTAGCATTTTTTTATTTCAGTTCATTTTAAGAGTAGAAGAATCTAAACATTGTTCATAATTAAATTATATGCTCTAATATGCCTCACTTATGAATCAAATAAAGTTTATTAAGAAAAAAATAATTTATTCTAAAATTATAATTTAATTTTCGATATTTTATTTTTCTCATATTTTCATGATTTTTAGTATCCACTATTTTGCTTCTTGAAGATTTTTTAGTTGAACTTTCTCTCTTCACAAATATTTTTGAGTAGTAGCATGGTAGGTATATATAAGCATATGTACTGAAAGGGCATGTATGAAAATGTATAAAAAAATGATTGGGTAGAAGTGAAACCGACAGTTCGGGTTTGGGTTTGAATTCAATATTTACAAGGACCTGAATGATTTCATTTACGAAATACCCGAAATATAATCGGTGATTCCGAGTATTAAAATACTTGAATTGACACACTCGGCGCCCAGGCCTACTAAAAAGTAACCTTTTTTTATTCAATCAAAATAAAAAATTAATTTTAGCCTGTTTACAATTACTATTCATTTAATAACCACACATTTCGTAGGTACAATACTATTCTTTTTAAAAATTTATTGATAATTTTACCCGAATACTCTGAACATAGCAAGAGCTAAAATGCACTCATGTAAACGGAGTTTTCTTTTCTCATGTTGAGATTAAATAGGTTTTTTCCATGTCTAGTATCGAGCTTGTCTCTCTCATGACGAAAATGCTCGTGTTAAATTGGTCAAAAAAATATTTTTTCAATTTTTTAGATCAACGAACGGATGTACTGACGGTTTCCGTCATTTCGTTTTTCAGCTCAAAATTCTTCAAAGATTTGGGAATATGAGTGATACAAAATGAAGATTGAGACAAAGTCTATGGAAAAAAAAAGGTTTGGGATTGATGCTACAATTATCCTGAACTTTTGTACTCTTTCAAATAACACTAGAAAGGGGGAAAAAAGGCCTCAATCTCTACTAGAAAGAACGCTAAAATATGGCCCAATCCACTTATTGAAGGTTATCGTCTTCCATCCCGTCAGAATATCTCAAGTGGAAATTATAACATACCAGAATTTTAAACTTCCAATTTCAAAATTGAGATCTACAAGTTTTTATTTCAAAAGTCAGATGATAATTAAAATTTTAATAATTTAATTTTTAAAAATATAAAATTAAAACAGATGAAACTCGATTCCAACTCCTAGCAAACCCTAAATCTCTCTTGTACCTTTCTCTCTCCATATTATATCTTCATCCCTCTCCCTACCCACCCCCTTTCTATTCCGGTAGGTCAATTGGCGCCTTGCAGTGGCGCCACATGGGAAGGTGACGCTCCTCCAGAGTGTTCCCTTGAAGACCCGTCGACCTTCGATCATCGCAACAGCGCTATTCGCTGTCCGTCAGCAATTCACATATCTCCGATCGACACTGCAGCTTAGAAATTCGTCTGCTTGAATTAGAAAAAGAGTAAGATGTACCAAGACCGTCATTATGTGTTTTGCAATTGGTGGTAGCGGTGTTCTGGTAACGGTAGTGGTGGTGATTATGTGGTGTGGTGGTGGTGATAGTGTATTGGTTTTGCAAATGCAGTGGAAGTGTGCGATGAGATGCGATGCGGTGGTTGGGTACGGTGGTTATGTGCAGTGGTGGTGTGCGTTACAGTGGTTCGGTTCGATGGTTCCGTGTTCGGTGTTTGGGTGTGGAGCTCTTTCTCTTGGTTTATCATATAATAGCATAGCTCTTTCTTTCGTTGGATTTTTGGAATGATGATGATCAGTAGACACTAACGAAGGAATTATATTGAATTTGGAGGGTGCGATGATTAAACCACTAAGTTTGCAGAATCTTTGATAAACTGGAAGAATACTGAAATTCATTAATCATTTGGTTATCTTAGAATTTTATGATATGCGAAACCCTCCTATAGTGTTTCCAATTTTTATTTTTATTTTTTTGATTATTTAGTGGTGTTTGGGCGGCGGAGGCGGTGGTAGTGGTAGCGGCGGTGGCGGTGGCGATGGCGGCTGTTTGGTGTGGTGAAGCGGTTGTCGTTGGGCAGTGGTGGCAGCGGCAATGTTTGGCTGTAGATGGTTTTAATGTTGGGATGTAGGGTGGTGGTTGTTGATGGTCACAGATTAATTGGTTGTTTGTGACTATTAAATTTATTAATCTGTGACTGATAAACAATATTCAACCAAAAAATTCGATAATGTGTGATATAAAAAATTGTTAATATGTGATCAATAATTTTATAAATTGTGACTGTCTAATAAGGTGTGACTTATAATACTGTGATTTGTGACCGATGCACAAATTGTGATCAATAAAATTTTTGACGTGTGATTGTAAGATAATTTGTAACATGAAGTTTTTGATTGAAAATTTGTGACTGTATGATAAGTTGTGACTTATAATATTTGTGATTTGTGACCGATGAATAAATTGTGACATATCAGATTTTTGATTTGTAACCATAAAATAATTTGTGACTTCTTAAATTTTTGATTTTTGACTGATGAACAAATTGTAATATAGAAATATTTTGAATTGTAATCGTAAAATAATTTGTGACGATTCAATTTTTTATTTGTGACCGATGAACAAATTGTGACCTATAAAATTTTTGAATTGTGAATGTAAAATAATTTGTGACATATAAAAATTGTGATTTGTGATCAATTAATAATTTGTGACCAATTATATGTAATTTGTGACCAAATTATAGAGGAAATAGTGGAAAATGCCC
>CAIGRS010339781.1:0-11326 GCA_903798395.1 Fraxinus floribunda
AGCTTTCTGTCCGAGCCTTAGCAGGCCGAGCCGAGCCTGAACCGAGCCAGCTCGGGTTTTATTTTATTTTTATGTCAAATCTACATTTTTTACTTACAAAACTTAAAACTTTTACCATTTTTACATGTTATAAATTAAATAAAAAAAACTCGGGTCTAGCTTGAGCTGTTTTTGCCAAGCTTTTTTGGGCATGAGCCGAGCCGAATCCAAAAAAAAAAAAATGAGGCTCGGCCCGAGCCTTGGCTCATTGTAACCGAGCCCGGCTCAAGCTTTTTTTGAGCCGAGCCTGAACCGACGAGCTTTTTTGCCACCCGTATTGTTATATTATACACTTCAGTATTTTGTATTTGGTTTTGTTTTTCCCCTCTTCCACTTTCCCCCTTTCTTCTTCGTTAATCGGCAGGACACGAGGTAAACAATATAGTACTGCAGTTAATTTACTCCATAAATTTTTTAGCTTGGTGCTTAGGCGGGCGAGAGAGGCTATATATTTGTCTTCTGATGGAGTTTAGTCGAGAAATTAAAGACTTTTTTACAGGTTTTGCATTTTGGGGTTTGTGAAGAGATTGGTTTTACTTATAATTTTATTTATTTAATTAGATTAATTGTAATTGGATCCTGGGTTTTAAACGAGTGGACTAGTTGGTATTTGGTTAGGTTTTTAGATTCACGTTTGTGTATTTTGAATTTCTCTTTTATTTATGTTCTCTTTTTCTTTGTTCTTAATTCAGAAATATAGTCTAGAAAGCTAAGCAAGTGTAAAAAGTTGACAGAAGTGACAACCTTTACTTTATATGGTTGTGTTCTTATCATTTAAATGTTAGCTCATTGTAAGACCTCAATTGAAAATATTTTGTGCAGGCATCATGCATTCATAAAGCACTGATGTTGATGTTAATGAAATAAACTAATTTTATTTGTTCTGACATATTTTATACTGATTTTTCAGATTATATAGATAGATTGAACAAATCAATAATCTATTTGGCTTGTTCTTGCAATGGGGGTAGATTTGGCAGAATCAAGGCGTGAGAGAAGTGTTGAGATGAGGGATCAAGATGATCCACCTATGGGAGAGAGGTGGGTTGGTGAGTATGACAATATGGAAGAAAATTTATCTGATGAATTAAGAGAGTCAGGCAAGTACCTAAGCAAAGATAAAAGCAAAAGCAGTGGTCGGAATAAGCATAGGAGTAGAGATTGTGACAAGTCAAAGAGTGATATTTTGAAAGAAATGGAGAAAGAGCGAGTATCCAGTAGGGATAGGAGGAAGGAGGACAGAGATGAGCGGGGAAAGGACAAGACCCGGAACAAGTTACGGGAAAAGGATGCTGATTGTGACAAGCTCAGGGACAAAGAGAGAGATAAAGACCGTAAGGACCGGGGAAAAGAGAGGGAGAGGGAGAGGGAGAGGGAGAAAGTATTGGAGAAGGAAGGTGAGAGAGGACTAGATAAAGAGATGGTAAAAGATAAGAGCAGAGAGAAGGATAAAGATAGGGAGAGGACAAAAGGGACGGAGCAAGAAAAGGAGAGAGTAAAACACAAAGATAGGGAGAGGGAGAGGGCCATGGACTTGAATAAAGAAGCATTTGATAGAGAGAAGGGAAAGGAGAGAACTAGGGAGAAGGTAAAACTGGCAGACCAAGACAAGGAAAAGGCAAGGGCAAGGGCCAGAGATAGAAGCATTCGTAAACATAAGGATGAGAGTCATGATCGGAGCAAGGATTTGGAGAGGGATGATAACCCAAGGATAGAAACTGATTATTCTCGTGATAAGCATATCACTAAGGAGGAAGTGGATTATTTAGATGAAAACAACTCCAAAGTTCTCGAGAGCAATAAAAATGTCGAGGCTGAAGCTGCTGGATCTCTTCAACCAGCATCTGAGTTGGAGGACCGCATTACAAAGTGAGTAAATTTCTATTACATGATTCTTAGTCTCTAAATCTATGCTATCCCACCCCTCATTAAGAGCAGCATTCTTTCTTTCTTTTTAATAATATCTGGATGTTAAACTTATTTAAGTTCCTAATTTGGTAAAAAATATGGTGTATTTTCTGTTTTTCGAGTACTTTCTGATATTAAACCATGATTTTTCTGTCAAAATTAGTAACCCCTCTATAAAATACTGCATTTAAGCAAATGCTATTCATTTCCACTTCAACAATTTACTTCTGGTATTGTAAAGAAAGATTACAATGGGTTGCCCCAAGTTTTATCAATTGCAGTTTTTCAACATGAAGGGGGTAGAGAGGTTGTTCTGTACCTTTTCTTATTGGAAACAAACTTGAAATGTGAATAGTACCACTCCAACTTCAATCCAATGAGAATGAAGTCAATCAGAATTAGCTTCCAATTTGTGAACTATATGCAACCGGTCATTATTCTTCTGAGGTTTTATTGTGGTTAGCATCACTAATTACATTTTATTGCAGAATGAGGGAAGAAAGATTGAAGAAAAAGTTAGAAGGTGGTTCTGAGGTTTAGCGTGGGTAGACAAGAGTAGAAAGCTTGAAGAGAAAAGAAATGCTGAAAAGGAGAAAGCCTTGCAGCTTTCAAAAATATTTGAGGAGCAGGTTGTTCATCTTAAATTTAGTGTTTATTTTTGTTTAATACCTAAAAAAGGAGATAAGGTTATCCTTTGAATATATTTAGCCCCCCGTTTGGTTTAGCTAAATACCAAATTTACTTGATTTTGATATAAGTTGATGGAATGTGTGTTTGAAAAGTTGATAAAAGTCATGGGTCCAATGCAATGTGTTTTAAAAAAATAAAAGGAGGTTTAGAAAATAGAGGCTAAACAGGGGCTTAATTTATTTTAAAATTTTGTTGAAAATATGCTAAATTTTTCTTACATGCCCAGGATAACATCAATGAAGGAGAAAGTGATGACGAGGCAGCGCTGCAACATAACACTGGTATGCTCTCTTTTAACTCATGCACACACTAACAATTATAATTAGAAACCATTTCATAATGTTTTACATTACTTCAGCATACATTTGATTTTATTACATTGATTACATTGATTTTCATCCATCTAATTCTTGATTTGGGAAATTATTAACTGCAATTATGTTCTTTTGAATACAAGTTATTGGATCAATACATTATCCATCTGGACTTCTTGTTATGATTGTGACACAATGTAGCTGCACCATTTTGATATTTTTATACAATTTGTGTATTTGATATGGGAAGAGATATGTATGTTAGTATGAGTTCTTCTATTCCTGAAATAATTAAATTATTTGGGAACCATCGACTGAGTTTCATTTTTTTCTCCTTTTTTCTGGCTTATCTTTATTATCTACGTCAAATTAGCTGAAGTTTTGACTTCACTATCTGTTAGCAGAGAACCTTGGTGGGGTCAAAATTCTTCACGGGCTCGACAAAGTACTTGAGGGTGGAGCAGTTGTATTGACCCTCAAAGATCAGAGTATACTTACTGACGGTGATATCAATCAAGGTAACCTGTTGATGTTGTTTTCCTTTCCTTCTCAGCCTTTTTACTCTCTAGTTTTTTTCATCCTTTGGGGTATTTTCTGGACTCAGATTTCCTAAGGTGACATTACATTGTACATATCAGAGATTGATATGCTTGAAAATGTGGAAATGGGAGAGCAAAAGCGGAGGGATGAAGCTTATAAGGCTGCAAAGAAGAAAACTGGAATTTACGATGACAAGTAAGATTATCCACATGCATTTCTTAACAGTATCTCTAGAAGCCATATGAGTAACTTTCCCTTTCATGGTTTAATATTAGGTTTAATGATGAGCTTGATGCCGAGAAGAAAATACTTCCCCAATATGATGATCCAGTCGCTGATGAGGTTGATTTGTTATCACTTCAACTTGAATGAACTTGTCTTTTTGTGTGTTTTTTGAATTTACTGTCTTGATTCTTGTTTCAGGGGGTAACTCTCGATGCAAGTGGACGTTTTACTGGTGAAGCAGAAAAGAAACTGGAAGAGGCAAGTTATTTCTGCGGATGTACTAGTTTTCAATAATACAAATTAGAGTTATGTTGGTTGACACGAGTTTTTTATTTATTGCCAGCTTCGTAAAAGATTACAGGGGCTTTCTACAAGTAATAATGTTCAAGATCTGAATTCAACCGGGAAGATCTCAACAGATTATTATACCCAAGAAGAAATGCTTAAATTTAAAAAGCCTAAGAAAACGAAATCTTTGAGGAAGAAGGAGAAATTAGACTTAGACGCCCTTGAAGCAGAGGCTATTTCTGCTGGATTGGGTGCTGAGGATCTTGGTTCACGAAATGATGGCAGAAGGTGGAATCTCAGGGAGCAACAAGAGAAGTCTGAGGCTGAGATGAGAAGCAACGCATACCAGTCTGCATATGCTAGAGCAGACGAGGCATCTAAAGCACTTCGACAAGGGAAAACACAAATCATGAAGCCAGAAGAAGATGATGCTCCTGAGTTTGATGATGACGATGATGAGCTCCGGAAATCATTGGAAAGGGCAAGAAAATTATCGCTTAAAAAACAAGATGAGAAAGAAAAATTTGGTCCGCGGGTGATAGCCCAACTTTCTACCTCCAGTGCCAATGATTTAACTGCAGACAACCAAAATTCTGGGTTCGGAGAGCCACAAGAGAACAAGGTTGTCTTCACGGAGATGGAAGAATTTGTCTGGGGTCTTCAGCTTGATGAAGGTAATCTTAGTGTCCTGTGTTTTTCCATTGCCATTAACTTCTTTTGCAATATAATCCTACTCTTTATGGAGATCAGTTTTTTCTTCTATTTCTTTTATTATGTAATGAGTTTCTCTTTTCCGGGTTTGGGGTGGGTGGGGGGCTGGAGTTGCAGAGGGGCTGGGTACAATTTAATATCATTGTAATTATAGAAAGCTTGAATAAAAAAATTTAAAATTGTTGTATAATTTGATCTAGATGTCACCTTAATGTCTCAAATATAAAATGTTGTACTTCAAAATATACCCAGCGGCGTTGTATTTCTCTCTTGCATGCTACAGATACATAGGGGCAAATGGTATATATAAATCCTTTTGTTAGACTATGCTGTCATATGGTAGCCCTGATTTGATGTTCTTTCAAGCAGGCGTCTTTACTTTCATCTATTTATAAGAGTTAGGTGTATCGGATGGCATCTCTAATAAGTCTTTTTTTCTTTCTGTTGTATGCACCTCTCACATTAGTTCAGGTGGTAGACTCACATTTTATATTTTTTTTGGTGTCTTGATTTGCATTGGGTCAGTAAATATCTTCCATTCCAATCACTATATAATGCTAGAAGCTCTCTATTTTTAGTCTGGGTGAAGTGGTATGGAATACTATTTTTCCTATATTTCTGATGTTTATCTTTTCTATTGCAGAAGCACAAAAATCTGAGAGCGAAGATGTTTTCATGGATGAAGATGTGGCACCAAGCACCTCTGATCAGGAAAAAAAAGATGAAGGTTATTGGACAGAGGTGGAAAAGACAATTAAAGATGAGACTCCTGCACAGGAGAAAGAGGAGGTCGTTCCTGATATATCAATTCATGAATCTGCTGTTGGGAAGGGTCTGGCTGGTGCACTCAAACTTCTGAAAGATCGAGGAACGCTCAAGGAAACTGTTGAATGGGGTGGACGAAATACGGACAAGAAAAAAAGCAAACTTGTTGGCATTTATGATGATGATAACGCGAAGGAAATACGCATTGAGAGGACAGATGAGTATGGACGAATTGTAAGTGGGCTTTACTACATGAGTCATTTACTCTACTATTCATTCAGTTTTATGTCTGTCACTTGTTAGCACCTATTACATTCATTAGTCACATAAATTTGACAAATATACCCTTCTCTCTTCAAAAGTGTTCCCAAATACTCCCTTTTTGCATGAATTTGACCATCTAGGCGATATAGTCAGCTAGGCAAAGTTGACTTAATGTTTTGATTCCCTTTAGTCACTCTCTTCCTTCGCACGAATTTCGAAACATCTAGGCACTCTTGTCAAACTTGGTAAAGTTGATGAGGATTTCTAATCCATTTAGACATTCTCTTACTTTTTGCACGAATTTTGAATGTCTATGCATTTCTATTCAAACCAGGCAAAGTTGACACAATTTCTAGTCCATTTAGGCACTCTAGTCGTCAGCGGCAATTTTGCCTAAATTGCCTAGTGGGTATTTTGATAGAAGGGCATTATAATCATTCTGAATGACTAAATTGCCATATTTAATAAAATTTGTGGCAGAGTCAAGTTTCAATTTTGGCTAAATAAAATATGAATAATTCTTGGTGTACAAAATGGGGTACAAAATGGTGTTCAAAATTGCCAAATTTGGGGAGGCGCCCGCCATTTGGCAATTTTGAACACCATTTTGTACCTGTAACACAACCCATAAAATATACTAGTTAGCACGATAGTTTAAATTTAAAAATATTGTCTTCGGGATTGGACACAGTATCAAAGATATTTTAGATGCACATATTCCTCCGGGGGGACGATTGGGACGAGGGCATATGGGTCTTTTATGACAAAATCAATAATTTGCTTCATTTTCAATTAGGCCTCTATATATATATTTGTTAAAATTGTTTGCACAAATCATACAATAGTTGAGTGGGCAATTGAACACTTACCCAGACCCCAAGAATCAATAGCCCAAGGTGGAGATTTTCTGATCGCTGTCCAGTCAGATTTTGACAACTCCGTTGGTTTGTATTGTGAACCAATAAGCCATTCATATTGCTGTGTCAAAAATGAAGTAAGAATAATAAATCACAAACCAGCAACCTGACCGGCTAATAGAATGAAAATCATCAAAATACAACTTTCTGCAAGATGCAACAAATATGTCAGCAATCTTTTTCCATAAAATAGAAGTCAGACGAGTAAGAAATATGCCTCTTACAACACATTATAAAATATCGTAGAAGTAATATTTGGTGGAACAAATGTCATCTATGATAAAAATAAAAATAAAATGAATGTTTTGCAAGGATTAAATACATACAAGATTCTTTTATTGGAAACAGTAAATGCTTTCACTAAGAGCAATATGCATCTGCATGTACATTCATTAGCAGATAATATGCTTTCATGCATGATGCAGTCTTGCATGTTGCTTTATTCAATATCACTAAGTTAAGAAAATTTTGTATATGGACAATTTTATTAGGAAAGATCTTTGCTAGAAAGAATATTCATTAGAGGGGAGGATTTTAATTCATAATGATTATTATACTCTGCAACATTTTTAGTTTTTCCTCCCTCGGCATGGCTAGCCAAAATTGAGTTTGTTCATCACAAACTACGCTGAAAAGAACTGAAAAAAGTTAAACCAAACTCATTACTTACCAGCATTGGTCCAGCTGAAGCTTCATTATTCCCATCAAACTCGGACAGAACATCAAATGCATGTAATTTCCAGTCCAAAGTTTGAGTGACAACAACACTAGCCATACAAACATTACCATGAATCTGCAGTAGCAAAGCAGAAAATCATTATTCTAGATGTATATTGCTAAAAGCAGGAAATCAGATGAATAAAAGAAATTGCAGCAGAAAAATTCACAAATAACCACTCATATGGTCATAAGAAATAGATAAAAAAGTTGGAACATTTTAGGAACTGACACAAAAAACCATATCTGTTTCCTTGGAGATCTTCATTGGTTTATAGTTAGGTCACGGGTAAGAAAAGCATTATAGCACTTGGGGCCTGGGGGAGCTTCATGCCTCTGTTAGAAAACTTTATCAGGCATGATTCATGCCTCAGGAACTAATATATACTCTTTTTGAAAAGATGTAATTAAATTTAATACCTCTTCTTTTAATTTATCTAGCTAACAGAGGCAAAGAAATCGACAAATAATGCATGCAGTCCAACAAAAGTAAGAACCTGTTTAAAGATTATAGTGCACGTAAAAAATATTCAAGATGAAACAATAGAATGTCAACTTGCCTCCAACTGTTAGAATATATGAATAACAGATAAACTTGACTTGATTACATACCAATTTACAATCATTATTTAGGAAGCTCACAGCTTTAGCTATCCGATGCAGTCCCCATGCATAAAACTCATCCCTGCCATAAAAGGAAAGTAAAAGACTAGAAGTTGATTTTATAGCGTAGTATACAAGAGGAGCAGACCCAAGGAAACTACAAAAATATCTCAGAGTTTGGCAAAATGTTATAAATGCTTAAAAAAATAATGTAATTAAGTATACATATTGTAACTCCAATATACAAAAGCAAACTACCCACTCAATTTTGCAGATAAAACTGTAACAAATAAATATCTAAGGAATACAGATTCCAAAGTTTTCATTAAAAAGGATAAAAAGAAGTCATATTAAGCTATGAGATTGAGAGTATAAAAGTAGAGAACAAGATGTCCTCCATAGCATAACAAAAAGAATAATATTACTACATGTCAAGTGCGACTTGTAAGTGTAATTTCATATAAACAATTTTACTTGTTTTCATCAGGGTCATTAAATGTTAAAATAAAAAGAAGCGCAACGGAATAACAATATTTACACCTTTGGCTGCCTTCTAATCCCAATTCCTTGATCTTTTCAGACAGGGGCATAACAGGCTCTGTAACAATGTAGATTGTAACCTTTGTATTCGAACCATCTAAAATTTCTGCCTCAGTACTGTAAAGAAACGACAAGATATTTGGATGCCTAACCTGAAAGAGGATAAGTCATTCAGAACTAGGACAACAAAGAATAATGTGTAAGACTATACATCCATTCACCATGCATCGCGAAGTGCACAAAATAATAAGATATTACACTTTTGATATATCACAAATCAAGGACCCATAATGGGGATAGATTTCTTCACATTGCATTGCATTGCATAGATGCTTCATAGACTAACAAGCTCACTGACACGCGAAGTACTCCTTCAAGCCTTATTTTTATATAAATTCATGTGTAGTACAGATTGTAAATGACTGGGTGCATTAGCTTTGTCTTTCCTTTTGGTAAGGTAATTCACAATTTTGGCTTCATCCAACATCTCCTTGTAATCATAACTTTTCACCTAAGTGGATATCTCAAATCAACTGCTGACCAAGGAAGCATTATTTAATTTTCCTTGCTCTAAGCAGCTTGTTAACATCAAACGGAACCATTTTTTGTCTCCACATAGGCTCTAAGCTACATCCAATCAATTATCCCTTGTGAAATCAACTTGCATTTCATCTCCAACGCTATTAACTACTTTGTTTCTATATTTGATGCTGAGGCCATAAAATTGATATTGAAGCACGAGCAAGTTCAGAAGCATCATCATTATAGCTAGAAAAACTAAAAAGATCAGTAACATAGTCAGGAAGGAATACTTTTGAGGTAGTAATTTTTATTCCCACGAAGAAAAAAAAAATCGTGCAAATGATAGTTTCTAAAACAAACTAGCTAAAAATATAAGTAGTTTTTCAAATTGAAGTGATGAAAGTATAATTATGCAGTTGACAAAAAGCTCTCAAGGACACAGAAGGGTAGGGACACTAAGGATGAACATTTGTACAAAGTATTATTATTAGTGCAACGGGCCCACGCGACAATGATGCCAGACAATATTATCTCCACCAATCTTGTAGAGATTCTGATTATTAGATAAAGATGTATCCTTATAAGGTAATGAGAAGAGCAACAGAGATATATTAACAGGAACTAAGCAAATGTCAGATATTTTTCTTGGCGGTCCTCAATGTTAGACAATGGCACTACATAGGAAGGGGAAGCGTTTTGCATGGTTTTAAGCTATGATGCTCGGGGTATCGGGTATCGGATACAAACACGTATCTAAGTGTCAGATATTTTATTTTCTAAAATGTAGGATACGGGGACATGCCTAAAAAGAGTCCAAATTTCAAATACGGGTACGTGGGTATGTTTTTCAAACTTTAATTTTTTTTACTAATCAAGGATGTCATTTTGAATAGACCAAAATTAATTATTCACAATAAAGAAAATATGTATTTAATAAGAGGTTAAGACGAATAAAATATAATTTTGAGGTTTAGTTTTCAATTTAAAAATTATTAAATGTTATATAAAATAGAAAATGAGGAACTTGATTGTAATTTGAACTTAGTGGAGCCTATGCAGCACTATATGGAACCCATTTTCATTTTATACAAACAAAACCCTAAACCACCGATACAGAGAGATAAAGAAGGAAAAGAAAAAAAAATGAAAAGAAAAAAGAAAGAAGAAAAAGAATGTAAATCCGCTGCCTTTCTCCACTCTCTTAGCGACGACGCTAGGTTTATAGAGAACAAAAGTGGGAAAGAAAAAAAGGAAAAGAAAAAAAAAGAAGAAAAAAGAAAAAGAAGGAAGAAGAAGCAAAAACGACGAAGTATCCGATCGAAATTTGGAGGATTCGACACATATCCCATATCCATACCCATATCGTGTCATGTCCGACAAAGGTACTACAACTATTTCAAAGAGTCCGAACGTCAAAGGTTTTAAGTTCATCCGATAACATAACCCTACCGGGACTCACATACCCAATAGTCACAACCACAAGAAATGGGAAGTAGAGGAACCACGTTAAATTGCATATTTGTATTACATTCAGAAATTGACAAGGACTACACTTCTAAAAAATTGAACTGTTGTGCCGAAACAAAAAATCAAGTGATAGGTTTCCTTTCCCACAAGAAGTCATTAGTATTCAACCTATTCTGCACCACAGAGCAAGTGAAAGCTTTAATCTAAGAGGGAATTTGATGTAGGACAATCATATTATAAATAGGATAAAAGCGAGTGAAAACCTTAATCTAAGTTTTAATACACACAAGTTATCAAGAATTCCGCGAAGTTATATCAAGAAGATTTAAAAGAGTCCAATTTGAAGCACAAGAAGATTTTTAGAACACAATGCACCATCAACAACAAAGTATGCAAAGTAATAATAAATCATGTGAGTAGTGAAAGCTTGTTACCCAAAGCATTGGTTAAAGCTTTAAATTTGAAGACCAGAAAATACTGATCTTACTATCGAACTTCACAAGTTAAAAGGAGGCAAGAAATTAAAAATATAGAGGCATGTAAAATTTCCCTTTCTATTGGTGTAATGACCGAAAATTTTCATATTTAAAAAACGATAGTTTTTCCCCAAATTTTATAAGAAATACATTCGCAAAGCTGTAAATTTTTCCCAAATTAGCCCCTGTTTGTCCCACACTATTTTTTTTATTCTCATTCTTCTACTCATTTTCAACCACACATATTTCAATAAAATAATATTTTACATCACATCAATAACTTTTCCTTCTTTTTCAACCACATATTTCTCATCACATCACATCACATCACATCAAAAGA
>CAIGRS010339862.1:0-12523 GCA_903798395.1 Fraxinus floribunda
ATGACATATTCTACTTTCCAACATATTTAGGGCACACAAGAGATATAAATCCAATGATTTCCACGAATGACAACCGACAACACAACAGGGTAAGATGTGCATGAATGGATGAAACATTATAAGAGTCAATAAATAGTATAGAAGCTACAATGTGGTGTATATGCAAAATCAAGCAGTTTTCTTGACGTCCCTGGTGCCTCGAAAATGTACCACTCGCTTCTATACTATTTTTGACTTAAATATGGTTCTTTTCATTTTCTAAGCCTAATAATGACATGATGACAAAACGTGCAAAATCTAAATGTAAACCCATCAAACTGCATGCAATACAAATATTTAAAGCATAATAAATAAAAGGACATATGATGAGAACTATGGGGTGAAGGCCAGTAAGGATCCGTTGATTGTGGAAGAAGGACCATTGACGAGATCACAAGCAAAGAAGATCAAGAAAGCCATATGATTACTTGTTCAAGTTACATGGGCCGAGACTTCGGTTGCAACGATTAAACAATCATATTTCATGTTGGGCATGGAAGAGGAACCCATTGTTGAACTTGATTCAAGCAAATGAAAATGAAGACCTATCGGATAACTGTGTTGTAGCATAAAATGGGATGCTCCACATGTATTATTCCCAAAGCAAAGAAGTGAAATTTTGGTTGTTCTATGGGGTTGCGAGAGTTATAATTATGCGGTCACATAGTTCATTTTCTTTACGCATTTTTCATATTTTTCCTAGGTGGTTTGTTATGGTATCTTTTTTTATTAATTCCATTTTAATTAGATTTTTATGGTTTTCCTATAAATAGGATTCATTATTTTCATTGTAAAAGGGAGAATATATTTTTATTGAGAGAATTCATATATTGAGATTTACTTTCTTCTTGTTACTCACTGAACTTAATTTCGAACTTATCAAAGATTTCATCTTTGTGGCATTCAACAAATCATAGCAAGGTTCATAGTTTTTTGTAATTATGGGGTCAAGTTCTTTTAGGTAAGAATTAATTCTAATCTTATGGATTGTTTTACATAAGTAAAGGAAGAAAACAAGTATAGAATGACAGCTTTGAAAAACTACGTTCAATTCTTCTTCAATTTTATTTGGAGGAACAAAGAAAGAGCATAAATGTACAATCCTGTTCATTCATCAAGAGCTTGGTGTGAGTTAAGAATGAGGATTATTAATCCAAGTGGTGGTTGCAACCGTATACAATAGTGAAGTGTTGATAAAATCAATATTGCAACGTTTTATTCTACTTCTACAACAAGTCAAAAGAAGAAGAAAACAAGGGAGTTGTTTTTAGATTTATTTTGGTTGGTTTTTTCTTATTTTGCAAAATTACAAAACTTAAATTATTGTATTTTTTTATAGATAAATTAGTGGATTGTTTTAACTGTGGCATGGGGACCGTGAATGCTTTCCTTAGAGGCTTACCATGTTAAATCTAGTGTTCATATTTTAATCTATTAGTTAATTTTTCCAATTATTTAAAACCTTTAAAACACAGATTTAATCTGCTCGTTACAGTCATAATTGTATAAAATTGATCATAGGATATTCTAACTATCGATGTTCACTATTTAAACTAAATTATTAAAATTGGATTCTTAATTTTTTAGGTTTTAGAATTTACACTTGATATCAGAACATGTTCACTTTTAAAAAGTGTGAACCACAAAAACCAAGTAATGGACGAAGTACCATTCACACCTCTTGTCTTAGATGGTATGAACTACTCTAATTGGAAGATTAGGATGCAGGTCTATGTCCAGTCCTTAGATGAAAAAGGCTTGACATTCTATCGTGTATGGTTACAAAAACAGCCACTATAATTGAAATGAGAAAGAAAGAGAGAAAGGGCTGAAGAGTGGGATACTATAGCAATGCTAGTAGGAATTCGAAAGCTTTAAATGCAATTTTCTCATTTGTGGATTCTAACCTGTTTTGCTTGATATCTACACGTAAGGTGGCCAAGGAAGTGTGGGATAATACAAGTAGCTCATGAAGAAACTTCCATTATTAAGTCTTCAAAACTTTAAATTCTCACCCTTGAATTTTAACAATTAACAATGAGGGATGATAAAAAATTCAGGGACTTCTACACCAAGCTCAGTGATACAACGAACTCGGAGTACACTTTGGGAAATAAGTATTCCGAAAGTAAATTGTAAATAAATTTCCTAGATTAATACTTGACAGATTTCATTCTGAAGTAACTGCCATTGAAGAGAGTATATACATTAAAAATATAAAGGTGGAAGAGATGGTAGGCCCCTTAATGACGTATAAGTTGCATCTCCATAGGCGAAAGAGGGAAAAGGGTTTGGAGTTGTCTTCAAAGCCAAGAAGCTTGAGGAGATAAAGAGAATGAAGATAGTGAGGGCGATGAACATATGGCCATGCTCATCAAGTAGTTTAAGAAAATTTTTAATTAGCAATCAAAAAGAAACTCAAAACCTCAACAACGGCAAAATAACGTTCTTTAACAACTCAAGCAAAATGTAAGTTCATCTATGGATAAAACTCAAAATCGTATCCATGTCATGAATACAAAGAATTTGGACACAGTTGTTGATTGCGTAAACACGTTGAAGAAATCCCGATCTATGATGGCAATGAACATCACATGGAATGAAGATGAGGACAGAGAGTCAAAATCAGTCGAGGACATAATAAACGATAACCAAGTATATCCTTATTCTCTGTCACCCTTCAGATGCTAATTCGTTACAATTATTGCCTGTAGGTACAAACTCACTGAATAGAGACATAGCCGGACCAAGTAATATCAATGCAGAATGTATGACACTGAAGAGAAATCTGGAGACTAAACAAGAAAATAATGTTACACGTTTTGTTGGAACCGAAAGGGAAAGCATTGTTGTTGGAACCGAAAGGGAAAAAAATCAAGTTTTGGACTTTCTTGAATTGAACCTTACGAAGGAGAGAGATAAAAAACTTACCAATGGATCCGCCCACCTAAGTGAAGTTCTTATCAATGCCTAACTCTTACCCCCAGGTTTCAACTATCTCAAAACATTTGATTCAAATCTAACACTAGGTAATCAGATAAAGCTTCACTCTCACCATCAGACTAGTAAGTCACAGCACACTATTAGATGTTTCGTGGTCAGTATGGATATTATTCACTTCACTATTCATCACACAAAAAGAGTTAACTTGCTAGTATTTTAAAGTAATATTCTAATGCTAGAATAAGGTAAGTTTGGGTAAGAAAAAAATTATCTTGGTTGCTACGTTGTTGTCGAACTTTTGGAATTTGACAGTGGTTGTTTCTAGTCACATGACTGGTAATCATTCCACGCTATTCAATTTTAAAAGTCATATGGTCGACTTTTTACTTTTGTATATGGTGCTCAAAGTAAAATTGAAGGTTTTGGTAAGATTATGATAGATGGATTGCTTATTTTGAATAATGTACTACTTGTTGTTTGACTTAAAAGCTTTCCTGATTAAAGTAGGTAAACTTTATAATGATGCGCTCATGGTATTATTTACTTAAAGTACATGTAAGTTTTGAAAAATGATGGCGGTTGTGTGCTACACAGTGCTGTATAGTGATAAATACTATTTGCTTGAATTTGGAATTTAATGCCATGTTTCAAAAGCTGTCTTTACAAACCTATAGCACACATGTTTGGGTCGTAACTCATTGCAGTAAGAGGTTCATGTCAGAAGGTAAATAAACTAGAACTACACATAAACAAAGTTAGTTTCTTACTACCTCTCACAACCTGGAATTGCTACATATGGACTTGATGGAGCCAATTCAGATTAAAAGTCTCAGTGGTAAGAGGTACATTTATGTAGTAGTTGTTGATTTCTCTACGTACATTTGAGTTGACTTAATGGAGAAATCTAATGTTTTTGAAAGACTCACATTCTTATATCAAAACTTGACAATTGAGAAACACTTTGAGGGGACTAAAATTGTAAGAATTAGAAGTGATTATGGTAGGAAATTTGAAAATGCTAGCTTTTCTAAATTCTTTGAAGAGTGTGGTTTTTTTTTTTCATGAGTTTCTACCCTTAAAACCCTTGAGCAAAATGGTGTTGTAGAGAAGAGGAATAGGTAATGGCCATGGTGATATTGAATTGTAAGAAATTACGGGCTGAAGCTGTAAATACTGCCTCTATATTTTAAATTGTGTATCCTTGAGAATAGATACCTTACAAACACTTTATGAAATCTGGAAAGATATGAAACTAAATCTCTCGTATTTCCACACATTTGGTAGTAGGTGTTATATACTAAATGACGCAGAACATTTGGGAATGTTTGATCCAAGAGTGAGGATGAGTGTTCATTGGGTACTCAGAAAATAGTCGTACTTATAGAGTACTCAGTATATAATCGTGCTTATAACGTGTACAACATGAGGACTCAAAACTATTTTTGAATCCATCATTGTTAAAATTGATTATAATGATAGTTTTTCCCATTATTCACTGGATCCTAAGATTCAAAATTTGGAAAAACAGATTTAAGATACTCTGAATGCTCTGAAAAATTGTGCTACAGATTCTGGAAACAATAGTTTGACAATACTGCCTGTACTTGGTTCAGGCAATGCTGAACCAGCCAATGCAATCAGAGGAAGACAATGAAATGAGAATAGAAACCAACCTCTTACTAGGATCCATAAGGCACATCCTTTGCATAATGTGCTCTCTGACAGTAGAGATTGAATGATGACCAGAAGGAGACTTGCTACTGAATTTTGAAAAGTATGCTATACCTCACATATTGCGCCCAAATATTTGATTGAGGTACATGGTGATGAATCTTGGGCACTAGCAATGCAAGAAGAACTTCTCAATTTGAGCGAAATAATGCATGAAAGTTTACCTCGGCCAATAGATAAAAATGTGATTAGAACCAAATAGATCTTCCAAAAAAATTCGATGAGTATGTGAAGATTGGAAGCACAGAGTTACACCTAAGTTGATGGAGTGGATTTTGATGAAACATTTGCACATGTGGCTAGATGATTCATTGGTCCATATCTTCTTGACCATGTATTCAAACTTAAAGGGAATTGTACAGACTGAAACAAGTTCCTCGAGCTCAATATGAAAGATTGACTGTGTTCCTACTTAAGAAAGAATATAAGAAAGGAGCTTATTTTTGTTCATCTGGTAACTCAAATCTAGACTAATAGTAGCATAAATATATGCTGATGACATAGTGTTCGGATCTACGTGTAATAAAAAATTTGGGAAGTTCGTCACTCTTATGAACGAGTTGAAATAAGCATGGTTGGTAAACTAAACTATTTCTTGAGTTTACATTTTAAGCAGGTAACTACATGAATCTTCATCTCACAAGCTAAGTATGAGAAGAATATGGAAAACACGAAGGCAGTCAAGACTCCCATAGCTACGTCCTTAAAAACTGTAGAGAATGACAAGTAGTCTACTGTATCTGATTGTAGGTTGTCCTAACATAGTTTTAAGCGTTAGAATCTGTGCAAAATATCAAGCCAGACTAAAGAAGTCCCACTTGGCAACTGTTAAATGAGTCATTAGATATGTTAATAGCACTTCCAATTTTGGCTTATGGTATTCTAAAGATTGAAACTCTAATCTTCTAGAATATACAAATGTTGGTTGGGCAGGAAATCTTCCTAACTTTTTAAATTCTTATTGACTATGTTGTCCAAAAGTTGTGTCAATGTTCTATTGATTACCTCAGTTTGTCCATCTGTTTGTCGTTGACAAGCAGTAGAAAATAATAGTTTAGTTTCCAACTTACCCCACAAAACCTTCTAAAAATGACTAAGCAATTTAACATCTCTATCAGACAGTCTACTAGGTATTCTGTGGAGTCTCACTATTTTCTTAAAGAATAAGTCAGCTATGTTCGTGGCATCATCTGTTTTATGACAAGGACTTAAGAGTGTCATCTTACTAAACCTATCCACTACCACATATACGGAAACACGCCTAAAGTAACCAATCGGGAAGATGACATGATGGTTAAGGACACAAACTTAAAGCCTAGCTTCACATCATTAGCCCACAGTCAAGCTTACCCACCAATCAAATTCCATCAAACGGTTGGTGTGGTATGCAGTCCTAGGTCAAAACACATAGCTTAATAGGAATAGGATAGCAAGCTTGAATCCACAGTTTATATGAAGGGATGAAGGGCGATGAGAGCGAGATAATATTTTTCTCTATACGGTTATCATATTTACAGCATTATAACACTTCTATTCAATTCGAATATCTAGAAACTAATCAACAAGTGCAACATCATTTTTTACCATCAACAATTTGCTGCTAGAGGATGGTTTATTGACAAACAAGCTCACATTTCCAAGTAGAAAACTCCAAGAATAATACTCTAGATCTTCTTATCCTCCAAACCCTCCATGAGAAAAAATGAGCAACATCCAAACATTTAAAAGCCATTCCAGATACAACTCCGATTAGATAAGTCTCCCAATAATTTCCAAAGACACGAGGTGGAAGTGATTCCATGGGAATAGAGAATCCTTGCTGTCTTACTGGTATGATGCATCTAGCAAATTTGAATAAGCATGTTGTGGAAATTGAGTCTCTTGACCACGGTAGAGGTGTTCGGAGGGCTACCAAAAGAACTCAGTTCTTAGGAGAAGAGTCCCCTAGGAGCAGGATTGACAACATCGAGTGGACGTACACACAAGGAGCTTTGAATCTAAGACTCGGAAGGCATGTTTGACGATTTGGATCACATGACCCAACCCATGGAGAGAAAGCCAGGTTGATCTTGTCCAACACATTCATGCTTCAGAATTAGAAGAATGGCAAGAAATGGATCAATTGAAAAAGTATAGCCAACCTAGAAGCCAAATTAAAGGACGTGAATGAGGATTACTCCTCCAATCACCCTCCCCGACTATGATGGAAAAGGTGACCCCATAGTCACTTTGATAAGTAGACGTCCTAGAGCTCTAGGACACTAGGAATGCTATATGTCTTACCATATATACATTAAATATAACTTTATGAGTAATCAGAATTTTGCTATCATTACCGAATGTATCCCCAAACAATCCGGTCCATCAAATATCAACATAGGATCAAAGTGGCTTTCACTACTTGTATCGTAACTAAACCCATTAATGGTCACATATATCAACCTAACTGAAAGACAGGATCAAACATGGATGAGTAGCATGGAAATTACATGTGATGTAATCTTAACATGCCTATTTCCAGCTTGTACTCATTAATACTTTAGTGAGATCATTTTCAAATAAGTTCAGAGATAATAAACTAAAAATAACTTTATAATCGATGATAACTTTAACCATAAACCATATCCAAAATGATAGTACATGTGTCTAATATGAAAAGCACAGAAATACAAACTCCCTTTGAAACTAGATTCTCAAGAGATATTATACTCATATGAGCAATGTGCTCATGAAAGACCTTATGTATCAATCCCTAGTAAACAGACCCCCAACTATGGAGTTTGTCCCGATTTGCCCTATTGATACATGTGCACAGCCAGGAACTTGATCTCTATATGTTTTGACTTCGTCGAGCTCCTATTGTTATTGAAATACAGCACTGCCGATTTATTATCACAAAATAACTTGAGTGATAAAATTTTGCAGCCATATTCAATGGTTTGATGCCTCATAGCACGCTATAAACTCCGCTACTATGGTAGAAGTAGCTATGAGTGTCTGCTTAGCACTCTTTCAGGAAATAGCACATCTGCAAGTAGGTAGATATAGCATGAAGTGGATCTTTACTATCTTGGCATCCCGTATTATCTCCAACTGATCCGATCTCGTGTATGTGAGCATGTAGTCTTTTGTTCTCTGTAAAACCGCATGACTCGTTTAGCTGCTTCCAATGATCCATTCGCGGGTTACTTAAATATATCCATAACATCCCAACAATGTACATTATATCTAGACGCGTACAAACCTGAGCATATATCAGACTCCATATATATGAAGAATAAAGAATCTTCTGCATTTTTTTAATTTTCAAGTCATTTTTTGAGCATTGACTTAAATTGAACTTGTCTCCTTTAGCTACAGGGGAGCCACCTAGTTTGCAATCTTGCATGCCATATCTTTTAAGTACCTTTTCTATATAACTTTTTTTGTGATAATTCAAGAATACCCCGAGAACAATCTCAGTGTATCCGAATTCCTAATACAAAAGAGGTGTCACCAAGATCTTTTATCTCAAAATTCCTTGCTAGAAATCTCTTGCTTTCGTGCAATAAGCCTATATAATTGTTGGCAAGCAATATGTCATCGACATATAAAACCAGAAAATTTACTTACTCCCACTAAACTTGTAGTTTTCTGGTTGCACTATATAAATTATTTCATCAATGTCACAATTGAGAAACAATGTCTAACAACCATCTGATGTAACTCAAGATCGAAATGCTCTACCAATGCCATTTTAATCCTGAAAGAGTCTTTTGAAGAAATTGGAGAGAAAATCTCTTTATAATCGATGCATTCTTTCTATGTAAATCCCTTTACGACAAGACGAGTCTTATACCATATCACCCTTCGAATCCCTCTTGGTCTTAAATATTCATTTGCAACCAATGGATTTCGCACCTTTAGGCAATGAAACGAGGTCCCCACACGTCACTTTATCTCTTCATTCATAGCATCAAGCCACTTTTGATAGTTAGAATTTCCATGGCTTGACGGAAGTTGATTGGATCTTCCACCACTCCAATGCAACTTCATGTTCTTGGAGAAATACGATGTAATCATTCAAAATCACACTTTTCCTCTCTCTAGTGGATCTTCTCAATGACATTGGTTCTTGAGGCAGTAGAGTTTGTTCTTCTGGAACAAGTTGTTGACCTTCAGNACTTTTCCTCTCTCTAGTGGATCTTCTCAATGACATTGGTTCTTGAGGCAGTAGAGTTTGTTCTTCTGGAACAAGTTGTTGACCTTCAGAGGTAGATAGAACGATATTGTCTTGATTCGAAGTTGCTTCTTGAGCAATGTAAGGGATAGAAACCTGATCCTGATCATTGTCAATGACAATTGGAGGAATTTCAATGTATTCCTCCTCGAAGACAAAGTCTGTAACCCCTTCTTCCCCCACAAACTCAACATCCTCAAAGAACCGAACATTTCCTTTCTCGAAAATTGCCTTAGTTTTAGGATCATAAAACTTATAGCCCTGGACCTTTCAGAATATGTAATAAAATAGCAATTGATAGTCCTTGCATCGAATTTCTTTTCGTTTGGCCTATAGGGCTTTGCCTCAACTGGACATCCCCAAATGTGTACATGCTAAACTAGGCATCTTACCTGTCCAAAGCTCATAAGGAGTTTTATCAATGACCTTAGTTTTACCATACTCCTCATATCTGCCATAGTATTTACCACCACGATTAGATTTGACGCTTTTAATCCTTTTGCCGAGTTGTTTTTCAACTTCAGTTTTATAGTTTATGAAAACATCTAATGATTGTGATTTTTTATGAATGAGATATATCATATCTAGAAAATTGGTCTATGAATTAAAAATATTTTTAATCATTCCAAGAAATCGTAGGGAATAGTCTACAAATGTAGATGTATAAGTTCTAAGATGTCTAAAGTCCTGTTGGCTTGAAATCTCATTTTAT
Organism: Fraxinus floribunda; assembly: GCA_903798395.1. Lineage (NCBI taxonomy): Eukaryota > Viridiplantae > Streptophyta > Magnoliopsida > Lamiales > Oleaceae > Fraxinus > Fraxinus floribunda. The sequence continues at coordinate 9,645 of CAIGRS010339862.1, forward strand.
TGGTTTATTTTCCCTTTAAACAATTAACACACATATCATAATTTGTAAAGTCAAGGAGATCGAGAATTTCGTTAGACACAAGTCTCTTAATTCTCCTCTTGGAGATGTGTGACCTAATCTCTTGTGCCATAACGAGGTAGAATTCTTGTCGATTAATTTTCGCTTTACACCTCGAGTACTTAAATGTACGGATTCATTAAAAGAAGCAATTTTATCAATTAAATAAAGATTATTGTAACCTGATAAAGAACCGGAACCAACCAATTTTGAATCATGAAACAAACTAAAATTTTCGATTTACAATGATTCAAAGTGAATAGATTTTGATACCACTTGTTGGGAAAAATTTACTGTCATAACGATATCTGTGAACCGAAGCGGGAGCATACTTGAATCAGACATGATTGATGCAATTAATGAATCCTAAATTTTTAGTGTTCTAGATCAACACGTTGTTCCTTTGTTTCTCTTTAAAGATGGGAGTCAGAACAGAATGAACAAAATCGTATGATCGAGGGACCTTAACCGTATATAATATACTAACGACCCATTAACTTAATTCGGCCTATCATGAAATTAGGAACAAGCATGTTCTCCACATATAAAAGTCCATGCTTTAATTAGATGCTTCGAAACCCAAAATACCAAAACCTTATTAGATCACTTTAAATGGGTTTAACCAAAATTGATAACCTTTAATTTAGTACACAATATTTCACATATAAGCCCACATGTTCGATTAAAATCATTACACCACTGTCCCCATCTTCCAGGGAAAAACAATCTAGGGCTAAGGTCCAAATGCTGGTAAGAGAAGTACAAAGCCAATACCATGGAACTGACATCGAAATAATTCGAGTATTGTAAAAAGAACTAAATGGTTCGATTCTCTAAAGAGGACAAAAGAGATCTCAACCTATCACTATGCCATGAAATTTCCTAGAATCGAGGAGTACAATAACAACAAGGTGATAAAGTTGAAGAGAGATCTTTCTATATCACCCTAAATGAGAAAAGATAAATGTAATTTACGTGAAATTGATAGGAGAAGCCCTATCAAAGAGGCCCACATAAGCTGACTTGACAAAGATAGAAATTACAACCAAATATTAGAAAAATGATTACATTGTCGTCAATGAGGCTATGGCAAATCCTCATCTATGTTCAGGTTCCCTAGTGGCCACCTTTTGGAGGTCAATATCTAAAAAAAATGGTAGATACAGGATGTGTGTTAAATATACTATAAGCTTCGTCAAAAATGGGAAATCGGTTACTCGTCCCATTAACACCAAAACAGGTATATAAGGATGAAAAGGAGAGTGACACTAATGCTTCAAAGAAGAGAGAAAATAGTGGGGTGTTGAAAAAATAGAGAAAAGATTGGAGCCACAAGAGAAAAAAGAGAGTCTTCAAAGAGAAGAAAAGTCAAAAGTAAGTTTTTTTGCAAAATAGAGTTCAATAAAGAAGGCTTTAGTGGAATAGTACCTTTGATATCGCTGGTCTACTAGGAATAATGCCTCGATTTTGAGGAAACTAACCAAACCCCCCAGTTTAGCTATTTCTTTGTTATAGGAATTTGACAACTTATTTCCTGGAGACATGCTTTGTAGGTTAAATTGATTTTCAATGGGATGATGAGAATCATGGGACGTAGGTTAACAAGGACTCGCTGATTGTGAATGATGGACCAATGACAAGATCGTGAGCAAAGAAGATTAAGGAAGTGAATTGTTCAAGTTACATGGGTCAAGAGTTCGAATGCAAGGAACAAAACATCAAGTTTCACATTGGTTATGGAAGAAAAATCAAGATAGTTGCATTTGATTCACATAAAGGAAGAAGAGGAGATTTCATGAACCATTGGGCTGCATATGCTTAACATGCATGCACTCAAATTCAACACTCAAAAACCAACCCGAGAAGACAAGAGGCCTACCATGCAGCCGCATAGTTAAAAATCTGGACGCATTTTTTCAGTTGTTTAATTTCGTTAGGACTCTTTTGTTTTGGTAACTATTAGATTATTTCCGATTATCAACATTCTTCCAATGCTTTATTGAACTCAATTTCAAACTTATCATGGATTTCATCTTTGTGACGTTTAGCAACTTTATAACAAGGTTCATAATTTTTGTGGTTAATTGGTTAAGTTCTTTCAAAACTTTGATTCCTTGATTCAATAAATTATTGGGTCAAGCTTCAAACTAGGATTTTAGCTTTCTTGGGGTTGTGATTCAATCTTTTGTAGGTTTCGAAACTACTATTGCTACGTGAGTTCACATTAAGTATATCCCAGATAAGATATTTGTGGAATCATAACAACTCGTCCAAAAAAAAAAAATTGACTTTAAAGGCTAGTTCCCAATTAGCATCAATCAAAATAGAATCATCACCATTTCTTACATACCTAGAGTTATAAGATTACAAATCCGGAAGAAGGCTCTACTAGTTTAGGGGCCCACCCCCTCCTAAAGCCATGAGAGTTGGTCAGAAAAACGTTCTCATAAACTATATTGATATGTAAGGAAAGGGTTTCCATGACAATGAGGTTCTTCTTGCTTGGGCTTTCTTAACATGGCTCATTTGACGACTCAGTACATGGATGTCACGAGTCTATTGGCATGGAATTTTTTCTAAAAAAGTTGGTTGTGCAAAGTATGTTTGTTCATACATGTAGTGTGATTTGGGGAGATTTTGTTTGCTCCACAAGGTAGCCAGAGCCAGCCAGTCTTTCATTTAAAAGGCATGAGAGTCATTATGTAATAAATGTTCATATCTGTAGCGACCGAGAATTTTAAATAATATAAAATTATTTTTCTTGAAAAACACGTCGCTAAGTTTTAACTCCAAATGATAAAATAGATTTAAAACTATTCAAA
>CAIGRS010339884.1:0-11062 GCA_903798395.1 Fraxinus floribunda
CACATCAATAACTCTTTTTTTTTTTTCAACCACTCGATCAATTTACTATTTCAAAGTATATTCTTCTAAAATAATATGGTTCAAACATACCATAAATTATAATTTTAATGGGGACAAACAGGATAGTCCAGACCAATCAAGGTGGCAAGACCGAAAATTAAACATCAACCTATCATCACATTTCTCCTATTTTAATTTTTATTCAAATCAAAAAGGCCCGGCAATTAATAATGCAAGGAAAGCTCATCAAGCAAAAGTGAATAATTACAACATGAAATAATCAATTCTGAAAAGTTGAGCAAATCGAGGCAAATTAATAAACCATAATAATTGCAATTCCCAATCCATTTCTCACCTGTGTTCACAATCATTGTGTTTATTCCCCAATTTTGTGAGTTTTGAGCAGTAGAATTTGCAGTGGTATAGTCATTGAGTTCGTTTCAATTTTGAATATTAATTTGAAATTCGCGAGGACAGGAAGTGTGGGGTTAGGGTTTTGATTTTGATTTCGCAGCGTGGAAATTGGAGGATAATGGAGGTGATCCTCCTTGTATATGATGTGACGAATAGTGCTTCAGACAAGACAAACAATACAATTATGCAGTTCAACAAGATCTTCAAAGATGGTATTGGCCTTGGTGGCATCTTCCACAGCGCCGTTCAGGTTTTTTCATTCTATCTCTATATGCAATGTATATATACATGTTTGTACCATGCATTTATACGAGTTGTACTTGATGGATTTTGTATCTAAGTGTTTAGCCTGGTTATACTGGCAACTAGATCTAGTGTTGGTGTATTACAAGCACGTGGATACAACTCATCCACGAACGTTAAAACCGGCTCGAAAGGAGACGGAATGGGGTTGATGGAGGGGTGTTACTGCTGGAAATACGGAAGCATTTCAAATATGATTGATTGTCTGCTGTCTCTGGTGCTTGATATGAACAGTTGAATAATACGGTTACTCCATTTTTTATGCTTGTAACTTATATGTCCGAGTGACATGCAGCAAATGTATTCCATGTCATGACTGTTTGACTTGTGATCAAATAAGATTGTATCAGTAGGACGATAACTATGGTGTTACCATTTGTTTGAGCGCGGGAAAGGAAGAGGTCCATTGTGTTTGTGTAATTTTACAATTTTTCAGTAAGTTTGCTTGTACGGTGTATAATTTGTTGCAAACTGGTTCTTGTCATATTAATATTTATGTATCTGTCCTTCAATTATTTATATAGTTGTGATGTTGAGTAACTTTCCATAAGCTTTCTTTCTATTATATTATATCATTTCCTCAATTCTCACAAATCAAGTTTTCGAGGATAGAAATTTACTATCATTTGAGTTATATCTAAAACCATCTCTTGTGATTTGCTATCCAAATGTGCATGTGCCAGGAATCATTTCTTTAAAATTCACGGTACAGCTTATTTTTTAAGATCTTTAGAAGTGACCTTCCATTGTATGTGATTTATTTTGAGAAAAAAAAGGAAAAAGAAAATAATTATTTTGAATCTGGTCTGGAACAGATAGATTTTACAATGCCCTTTAACTGAATGTTTTACTCTGTCAACAGGTTTGTGGAGAAGATGAGTGGTCATTTGGGTATTGTGAACAAGGTACTGGAGTCTTTAGCTGCCCAGCTGGAAAGAATCCAATGTATAGATACCGTGAAAGCATCAAACTTGGAACAACAGCTTTTTCCATATTCAAGGTTAATCAGATTCTGAGGGAACTTAGTAGAGAGTGGCCTGGACACTCATATGATTTGTTATCAAAAAACTGTAATCATTTCTGTGACGAATTCTGTGACAGACTTGGCGTGCCAAAGCTTCCTGGTATTCTTTCTCTTTCTGTCTCTTGGCTCCTTATCTCCCTCTCTCACTCACTGACATGCACGCGCGCGCACCCAGATACCATTTGCTTGAGAATGTGTTGTGTGCAGAAGTGTTAAAGTAAACACGTGATGCTGCATAACTCTCAAAAGTGTGATTTGTCTAACATTGTACTGTTTCTAAAAGATGCCAGACTATACTTGTACCATGTATGCCGTCTTCATGTATAATTGTTTGGAAGTAAAAAATAAAAAAAAGTTTACCTTGTTTGGGGACGTAGAATATCTCCCTTTAAATTTGTTCTTCCTTGCAATTTGGGGATCAAGTGAGAGAGTTTCTGTTATTATCTTTTGGTATTTGGGATGAGCTGGCATGAGTTTGGAAGAATCGTGTCTCCATTTATGCTTTTATTTAGTTTACAATCACATCTGGGTCTACCAATGGGTGAAGTCGTGAAGAATACGAGCTCCTGCAAGTGTTGGTTGATGGGGAAAAAAACAGGTGTGATTAATTTTGAGAATTTAAAATGGGTGAATGATGAACTAGTCAGTCATAACTCATAATAGTACGAGTCAAAAATGTTAAATGTTCCTTAGCAATACAATTTGCTCGATAAGGTAGTTTTTCTTCACGGCATTTAAAATTTTAACAGTTCATAGGCACAAAGCATTCATTTTTCATCACCTGATAGAGAAGTTGAGGTCCTCCATCTTAGCATAATGATTTTGAAATGTTGCAATTATAATATGAAATGTATGATTGACCAAATTACAATGCAAATGGGTATCATAAGATTGTTTTTTATTACCCAATGATGGAGTTGTTGCCTAAGGTAACAGTATGGTGCTGATGATTTAGGTGTATGAGGTCTAGGGCAGTGATGAGTTACTTGCATGAATGATTAGATTAAGGTTTCTGAAGTTGGTGGGGACTGTCATCCACTGCTATAAACAGTAAAGTTCAAAAGTCCGTTTCTTTTGGTCTCTATTGGGGAAAATTGGTTGGACTTTAATATATAGGATCTTGGTAATAAATCCAAGTTGGTTAAATGACTCGGCACCAAGTAAACTTACTGGAAATTAGAGAAAAATAACTGTGACCAAAAATCTAGGAAGGTTTCCCAACGGTACCATAGGCATAACACCACCAAAACATAATGGCTTGATTTCCTTTTACTTGTGAAGGATTGGTGTCTATTTAGAAGGTCAAGAAATGTCCTACTCCAACAAGGACTATGCCTTCACTTATAGAAACATAAGATAAGACTAATTACACAAACCGATAGCTTCTAATATGACTTGAAAACATAGCAAGACTCATAGAAGGACTTTCTATATCATATTGCATAAACTATCTTAAATTTGGGAATTCCTAGAATGCCCTTTGAATTTGAAATTAAACTAAAAGTGATTTAACCAGACCTCCGGATGGGGGGTGCAGTCTCCAAAAGATCCCAAATTAGAACTAGACTATAGAAATCTGCTGTTATCGTACCCACAGCCAAAAGTTTTCTGAGCTTCCCACTGCGTTAAACTATTCCTTTGTCCACTAGCATTTCAGAGTGATATACTTCTAGCGAGCACTATCAGGGGGATGACTCTCATTGTAACTAGCTTTATCTTAGCGACTTAGCCAACCATTGTCCCTTTTTTCTCCTTTCCTCTTCCACCCAATGCATGGGGAAAGACTAGGCATGGTGGTTGGGGTTATCCTGATTCCCCCTGTTTGTTGGGATTTGTCTTTCATCACAAAATTTAAGTATGTCTTGGTCATACTATGACTCATGCTGTGTAGCAATAAAAATTGTTATAACTATAATATTTAGTACAATACTCGACCCATCAGCAGGATCTCACATGTTCATAGTTGTAACTATGAGTCAATAATGATATTTAATAAAGCACACGACCCTTAGTTTATGAGAGGTGAATAAGACCCAATAGCTTTGAACATTTTTTATCGTATTTTCTTCAATAATGCTTAGGCCATGGGATGTCCAGTAGTGCTTTATATACCCACTTGTTTCGAACAAAATATAAGTGGAATCCCTTAGTATATGCACCGAGTAAATGCGTATATATATCGTCTATCCATCTAGATAAAAGAATGTATTTCTTGTCAATTTACCAAATCTTAAGGAAAAAATGCCACCTTTTCACCTGCAATATACAAATGTTTTATCATTTTCTTGGAGCGGGACAAATGTTATAGAGCAAATTGGTTGTTGGTGTATGATTGTAATGTGACAAGTTGGTGCACGTGTGGTTGAAATCGCAAATTTGAGTCTATACATGCATACATTGTGTTTCATTTTTTCCAATTTGAATGATCATGACTTGGATTCTGTTTTGTTTTCCTGTTACCCATTGAAAGTTGTTCCAAAGACCATGTACTTGACACTTGCCGTTGCAGGTTGGGTAAACAGGTTTGCAAATGCTGGTGATACTGCTGCAGAAATAGCAGGAAACGCAGCTTATCGAGTAAGATTCTCTTTTATTCCAATAAATCTGCATTTGGAGTGCTAATCTCACTTTTTATTTGCATATTATCATGATTGCATTTAATGAAATTGCAAGTTTCAATTTTCTACTATTTAAATTACTAATCAGAGTGAATGTGTATTGTACGTTATTTTGAAATATTTTTTAAGTGTTGTGAAAGTAATATTTGACCATTCATTTACTCTTTTGATCTAAATATAAGAGAAATGCAAGCTCCTGAAAATAAATGTTAATTATTATACAAGCATGTAAACAATTAAATGCATACTTGAACGTGAGTATTAGAATTACAACTAAATGCATAAATGAAGATGAATGGCAAATATGATACATGAATTAACGTGAATGTTAATTAATTTAAAATTAATACCAAAGAATATATATGTGATAATGAATCTTGAATCATTTATATTAAACGAATATAATTTAACTTCTAATTAAGTGAAATCGGATGCTAATTGGCATAACTGAACGTCTGTATCTTTGAATTTGAAATTACTCTTTAAATATAAAGATGCTCTCTATTATGATCAATATGCTCTTTATAAATAAAGAATATCTTTGATATACTGAGTGATAAAAATGTTTACCCCAAATCTAAAGTGCCCTCTACTATAAATAAGATGCTCTTTATAAATAGATAGTCTCTTGAAGATACTTTTATCTTTGTTGATATAACTAGCTACATATATGTCTACCCGTGGAAGATCATTTTTTGAAGCCTTACAAATGAGGGCGCGAGAAGCCCACCAACAACCCCCAAAGTTTTGTATACGTTTTTCATCTGATTGACTTGAATTTTGTTGCAGTTGAGACAAGCTAAAACTGAAATTGTAGCGGCTAGCAAAATAGCATACCGATTCCTTGCTGGAGTTGCTTCCAACAACTCAATTGCAACTCCGGGGTCCCCTGTTAACTCCCCTAGAGGAAGTCCCAGATTCCAAGCTACTTGGTTCAAGAACCTTATTTCTTCTGGTTCTAAACCATCTACTAGTTCAGAACTGGACAATCGGGATGAGGAGTTGATGAGGGAGCATAAGCATCAAGGAGCAGAAACTCCAATAATGTAGAGTTCACGATATGCAATCTGATACCATATCATCACCACCACCGTCATTCTCCGTGCTGCCAGGGCACACAGAAACTTTGGCAAGTTGTTTTGTTGTCGTCCTAGTGGATTCATGTAAAATGTTAGTTTCATGTATCTGAATTTGTTCACTAACGTTCAGGTGCAAAAATTAACATTTCGAGATAGAGATGAATCTAACAGTAATTCTTCATCATTTACATGCCATTGTCAATATTATCAGGGTTATTTGTTCATTTTTAATCGAATCAGTCTGTTTTACTCCCTGCTTATTGTTCTGTTTGGATCTGCCCTTTTGTATAACAGGGGGAAAAATAATTGTTGTGCGCCAAGCTTTGCTATAAATATAGCAATTAATAAAGTAATGAAGAAACTCGATTAACCTTTTGTACGTCAAAATACACGGAGTGTGTGTACAACAAAAGAACATAAAGATATAGTGGTTTGCTAACAACCTTTTGCACTGCATCAAGCCTAACCATACTGTAATCTTACTTGAGGACTGCAGTCTTGTAGAGTTATTGTAGCTACCACAATTAAAGATTTAGGAGTTAATTCCTAATAACAGAACAGCCAAAGTTTCACACTGCCCACTCCCCTCCCTAAAATAAGAGTTAACCCAATACACTACTAGCTATTACAAGAGGAAATTATTTAACCTTCCAAACGTAGCAATACATTACAAGTTATTACCAGAGGAGAAGATAAGAGAGGAAAAACATAACACTACATCATATTAAGAACTCGGGCAAATTCATCAAAGGATTATTCAAGAAATAGAAACCAAAGAACTTGCAACCAATATTCGATTAGCATTGCCAATCCTGAATGTGAGGATGCAAACATATGTTGCATTAATCACGTTCTGATATTCATGTCAATAATGGATATAGATATACAGACGAAACAACACTGAATTGATATATCAAAATTGTAAAAGCTGAAATTTCAAGCAATAAGAAACAACCAGTAAGAGGTTGGAAGATCAAACCGTGAACAGATATCTTGGATTCAAGCATGATATCGAATAAAGTGAACTCGCTTAAATATATACAGCAAAGAAAAACTGGCATAACATTGCACCTTGATCGGTCGATATATGTAAACCATTTATTTTTTAGCCATTTAACATACGGTTGAATATGTAAGTGTCTATTTGTGAATCATCAGCAATTCGAAGTGATGAAACAGCCTGTGCTGCAAGGATACCAGGAGATAAACACGCAGCATCCCAACCTTCCTCTTCAAAATATTGCCCATGGAAATCTCTTCCCCAAGGATCAGAAGAGACGATCCAGTCAGAATTCCCTTGGTGACTCCACATGTAACCATATCTGTGAGAATCAGAAAAACAACCTATCCCTTCAAGCGAATATTGTGTCAACTCGTGATCGGGAACTAGTCCCTGCCCTCCCCCTGTAATGAGATCAAAGTTGCTGCCATAATCCCACGAGTTAAAACCCTCGTCCTTCTTCAGCATGACCTGACATGGATCCTCCGAGTCTTCACCAAGTAGGACATGCAGTGCAACTGCCTCAGCTATTGCAGCACCTTCTTCATCAAGCCTCTGCTGTTCTTCTTTCTTTTTCAGCTTCTTTTTCTCAAGTTCAGAACGAATGGCTGCAGAAGTGGCCAGGGCCTTCTCCAAGCGTCTCTTTTTCTTCTCAGCTTGTTTGATACGATCTAGCTCATCCTTCACCGGCTTCTTTTTGGTTTTTCTAATACCAGTCTGTACTTTTGCACACTCCATGGTATCCTGTATTTATATTCTTTTCTTGATTTTCTTTCTTCTTTCCTTCAAAGAAAATTTCCCTAAGACATGTACATTATCAGTCTACCTATATGTTTCCTTTTTCTTGCAAAACTTATTATTTAATTTCTATTAATATACTAAATTCCCAACTTGGAAACTAAGATAATGTTTATAGTTATGATACCTGTACCTACACCCACTCGGGTCTGAAGGAATACCTCATTTTACGCTCAATACATTCCCAAAAAGAAATGACAGGAGAAAGGAGAATAGAAAAGTGGTATGCACTCCTTGATCTATTCCTTGCCATGCTTCCCAATTTCCCATCACCCTTGCTACCCATATCAAAGACACGAATATAAAGAATTAGCTAATTTAAATTAACAAAGCAAAAAGTCCGTCCTTTATGGTTCAAACGACTCCCAAGCCATTCCCTCCTGCAACACAGATTATTACAATTAGTGCATGTTTAGTAAGGATGACTGGATAGCACTGACTACCTAATAGTACTAAAAAGAAAGGAAAAAATCAAAAGTTGCAATCTGCTCATTATACATAGCAATCTTATTGAGCACTATCTACCAAACATGTAATTGAATGCATATGCTAAGAGCCGAGACAGCATTTAGTCTGCTCATTATACATAGCAATCTTATTGAGCACTATCTACCAAACATGTAATTGAATGCATATGCTAAGAGCCGAGACAGCGTTTAGCATTGATGAAACAAACGTTTGGACAGTATTTCATTAGAAAAACCATAACACAAGATAACATGTTGTATTACCACATTTATCGCAGTCACAATTACAACATCATGAATAAAAAAATCACTAATTACAAAAATCTATATTAAGATTTTAAAAAAACAAAATACCTAGTAACACAGCAAGTGAATCACTACAAACGAAGTAATGCCTTAACCATCCTGCAGTAACCCAAGTAAGCATTTCTTCGTATAATTCTTCAAATTTCAACACTAAAAGGATTCCTAACCCTAACACCTGTGTAACTTCTCAAACTCTATGATTTTTTTCATGAGAAGGCCTAGATTCTGATTAGAAACTAATTAAGTTCAAAGGCCATTGGTTCAGTAATAATGGTGATGTACGATAGCTGATAATTTCACTTAATTCAATATTATCAAAATAAGCTTCCTAGAATATTGAATTTAACCCAGAAAATCAAAGCCACAAAAACTTGCTTAGGTTCAGTCACCGAACCTATAGATATAAACCAAACCTAACCTAATCAAATTCATAATCCAACAACTAGTAACATACTTGATTAACAGAATACACCAATTCTATATATTATTTACAATCAGATGAAAATTCATATAATCCATATCGCTAAAAAAAACTAAAAACAATTAAAGTCGCGTAAAAGAAAAAGTGAAAATTAAGCAAACCTGTTAGATTCAAGAAGAGAAAGGAAGGTCCTTCGAAAACCTATAATCTTGTAAGTTGTAAGAAGAAACGAGTAGAATTGTTGGTTTGATGTTAAAGATTGTTTTGGATGCGTGAAAAATTCACTCAGTTCTTGTCTGTCTAGGTCTGCGTCTCTCTGTGTTTGCGTGAGTCCGTGTGCGCGTGTTCTTTGCGTGAGAAAGGAGAATGAGGGATATTTACTATAGAAGTCACCCAACTTACAGGTTTGTTTATATTAGTCATGTAACATTAATTAAGCCCGTTTTTGAACCCCCATTCTTTAGAAAAATGAGTTTTATAATAATAATTTTTAGGAGAAAGTGTGGTTAAAAAGTGGCAAAAAATTAAGTTTACGGGTAAAAGTACTTTATAAAAGAACGTGTAGTTGAAAATAATTTTTGACAAAAAGAGTTAAAAAAAATGGAACTTAAACCAAGGTGAAGTATATAGCGTGGAGCCAAGGGAACTAAATTAGTTTGAATTTGGCATATATATAAAAAATAATTCATAGAACTTTTATTTTATCAAATAAATTATTTTTTCTTGGGCGGTAGAGCCTTGAAATCCGTCCCGAGTACAATCAATTACATTAGTCATATCACAAAGTTCATCACCAAATCGTGAAGAACTCTGTAGTGTACAGAAACTGTAGACCACTGAAACACACCAGACCACACACAAATAGGTGGCGCCTGTAATTTTTTTTTTGGCAATATTTAAGTACATTGTAGGATCTACTATTTTAGTCTATTCTGATCAATTTCTGTTGCTTCTTCTTCTGTACACGTGGGAAAAGCCAGTTGTGAATTCTGCCAATTTCGGCAATAGATATAGATGAAAATAATGGAATGGTTAATTTAAAATAAAAATATAATTTATAATCATTTCCATCCAATAAGGATGTCAAAGCATAGAATAATTCTTAATGGGTTGGATCTAGATTCTAGAATTCCTTACTTTTCTATGGCTGTGTGGGGCCACAAACCACTGTCTTCCTACACCGACGTACTGGTGCCATTTGGAATTTAAGAGTCGACGAATGTGATTTTTGATTGACAATTGTGGATCTGCTTGAAAGTAATAGTAGCCGTTACTTTGTTTGATCGTTAAATTGACGGTCTAGATGTGATTGAGTATAAGTTTGTAGATGGTCGGCAGCGACAGTGAGAACAATTTATTCAGCATGATGAGTCACGGTCTCGACGTGGACTAAAGAGCAAAGTCTTAGGGACTTGAGAGTGCGAATAAGTGTAGAGATTTTAAAATATGTAGCAAATTTCGTCTCAAATTGATCAAAAAACCTGGTCCACTTGTGGAAGTAGGAAATAAAATAATTTCTTCCTTTTCTTTTATTATCTTAAACCTTGTTGACATGCCAAGCACTGAGGTCAGTCAGATCGAATTTATTCACGTGATGACCACATGATAATGTGAGCTCGGCAGCATGAGGTCAGCTTGGATGATTAGCATGTCCGGATAGATTGCGTAGTCTTTCAAGGAAATGAGATCCTAATGATTGAAGATCACTGATAGAATTAGTAAGCCAACCAATCGAAAGAACCCATAGGGAATAATATTACATCACTGCTTGCATAAGCTTTGATCAAATAATTAGGCTCACTTCCCAATGATTGCTTCATTTAATTACTGGGTTCCATCCATAAGTTTTATGCATCATGAAAGTTGACAGATCAAGCTCGGTGGCCAATTGAATCATTCCAACATGTGTACTTCTCCAACTCGAAATTGCAGGTGACAAGACAGAAAATTAATGAAGCACGTATATTTTCTTCTATAAAAAAGGAAATAGTAAAACAGAAGAAGGGGGACGATTTGAATACATAACCTATCTTCTTGTAATATCCATTTTTAAAAATATCTTCTAGCAACATAGAAAGGAGCAGTAGAATTACTTATGCTGTTGTATTAGCAACGAATCAAAGTCGTATTTTTCTTTAAAGTTGGCTTGAATCTTGTTCATACAATTTTCAACATCAACAAACCTTAAAAAAAATGGCAACACAATTATTTTATGTACTTATGTCACCTAGAATTTAAAATCATGCATTCTGAATGAAATTCCTTCAAATTTCAATTCAACCATCCAGTCTATAAGATTACCAAGTTTGTAACCTAACTAACGAAATTTTGTTTGAATTTATATTTTTCTNACTTATGTCACCTAGAATTTAAAATCATGCATTCTGAATGAAATTCCTTCAAATTTCAATTCAACCATCCAGTCTATAAGATTACCAAGTTTGTAACCTAACTAACGAAATTTTGTTTGAATTTATATTTTTCTTGGGTGCTAACAAATTATAAATACCTTACTTTTTTTGTTTTAAAAGAACGAGCATTAAATGGAATATTCAGGTTGAAAAAGAGAATACAATGGGTGAAACAAGGCAAAAATACACCGTGCACGCCAGGGGCGGACCCACGAAGGGCC
>CAIGRS010339915.1:0-16828 GCA_903798395.1 Fraxinus floribunda
CCATTTTGTTGAGCTAAAAACGGCTCCATCTCCCCAGCTCGATCCTTAACTTCTTCATGTCATTAAACTGAATTTCCGCACAAATGGAAGAGCTTCGACTCTCCCAGATTTTACAGGTTCTAACTGGAATCTCAATTTTTGTATCACTCATGGAATGAGACTTCATATAGAACTTGCTGCTAATTTTTATGGTTCAATTTGGGACTAGATGATTGGTTACTAAGCTTTTCGTCATTCACTGAAGTTTGAAGACCAAATGACTTCTGTGAAGAGGTTGAAAGACCAAAATTTAAGTAAGAATAAGGATAAGGAAAAGCTAAATGATAATCTTAAGATGACAACGCAAATTCGGAAGTAACAAATGTACCAATGGAATAGTCACTTAAGCTTTAGCTGAGAAGAGGGCTATCATCATTTCTTTCTCGTCCAGAGCCCAACCCTAAAAACCAGCGACAGCAGATAAAGAGCAGTGCGAAAAAAAAATGTCACTGCAGCATTTACAACAACAGCAGCAACAACAGTTTTCTTTCACTTGCTTGACAGTACATCTGAAGCAGAATTTGGAATATTCAAAGAATGTTCACCAGATGTAGGCTGCAAACTTGAATCGTTTAACTGTGGACTAGGTGAAGAAACTTCTGTTGTGGTGATCCTCCAAATCTCTTAATTAACTCACGCCTTCTAGAAGAATTTGGCCTGGCAAATAAAAACCCCAAGTACTTGGTGCACCAAATTTTCAAATCTTTTTCTTCTTCAGAGATAGGAAACATGAGATTTCTTTCCTGTAAACAGTCTACCATTGACAGTTTTGCTCATATCTGCTTTGGTTGATGAAGAAAGTTCCTTGTCCGTTGGCCACCCCTCTGAGACACTTACTTCAAGATGTTCTAAAGCTTGTTCGGCGTGCATCAACTCAAGCCTACAGTTTATCCGCATCAATTCAACCTGCGGTAATGGAATGCCATAAGACTATGTACGTTCATTCCACATGCATATACTGCTACGACATAACAAGTATTGATAATTCTAGTCAAGCTTATTCTATGAAAGCCAAGTCTATAAGACAGGCTAGAAACGATAGATGCTATGTAATTGTGAGGCTTTGTACTTCACATAATTATTCACTTTTATATAGTCACAGAAAAGAAGGTTTACAGAAAGTTAGATTGTCAAATGGTAGTTACACAGACAAAAATAACTTCTCCATTGGTGTTTGAAATACATTCAGTGAGATATCAATTCCATGTCAAAAGGGGAGACATCATAGTCAACATCAACAACGATAACAAGCTTGAAATCTGTAAGCACATCAGATGTAACAGTAGGAAAATTTAAGACAGATCATCAACAATACGTTGGCCCATGAAATCTAATTTAAAAGGTAAAGAAAATGTAATAATGTATGTCTCATCAAGCTTTGTAATAGTTAAAATCCTTCTACTGCATCATACAAGTTTCTTTATGAAGCTAAAATTTGAAGTTAAACAATTTGAAGTGAGAACGAAATAATAATCTAGCAAGTAGCAAGTAACAGAGTAGCATTGTATCAAATGGAACTCATGAAGAATGTCAGTTCATTAAAAATTGATTCAAGATGTTCTTGAAACCTTCTCCTAAATGATAACCCTGCAATATTGTGTTAAATGTGAAAGAAACATATTTTATCTGGAATCATCATCACCTGTGATCTAACTCATTTCATTCCCATCCCTTCTCCAAATGAATTAGAAGTAAAGGACTTAAAAAAGGAATTTTGGAGTGAAATGCTGCCATTTATCTATCATGAACACACTAACTATAGTCTCTACCAAAAAGGAAAAGAAATTTCCTTCCACAGTATCAAAAGCACGTTAGTATTAGTTGGGTCCAACGCGAAGTCGACACTTTAAGAGTAGTAATTTTCCAACTCACTACCACCTTGATTGATTGGTATTCAGTACTAATATAGAAAACATGGCTCTTACAAGCACATGAAGTATTAGAAGACTCCTCGACCAATAAGGAACGTATAGAATACACAGTACCTCTTGGAAAGATTGGTTTTAATTCTAAATGGTCAGCATGAAGGATCTAAATGAAGTATGTTATTTTTATACTTGTGTTTCAAAATCATTTAACGAAGTTCCATTATTTTCTGAAACAGGAGGGTATATAAAAATTTCAATTGGAATGTTAGATTCGTTTATATGATCGATGACAATGTTACTAGAATAAAACATGCACATAAGGTTTATTGGCCTCAAAAACAACAATTATAACTACATCAAGCTCGATTCAACCAAAAAAATGTGGCGACTAAGATAAAGAATCCCTCATAAGCAATGAAATTGAATAAGATAAGCAATTATCTCAAGTTTTAAACAAAAGCATTTGAGAGAATGACTGAAATGTGTTTATGTACACAAATTGAACTCAAACAAAAATAACAGCTCAGTACCATCTCCTGATTTATCTCCCTGGAGTCATAAGAATTTAGATAAGTCAATAAAGGTTCTGGAGCCTCCCACTTGCTCTCCAGGCGTGGCGTTACCAAAGTGGAAAAACAGAACAACAAAAGCCTGAAATAAACAACACTTACACCCAACATTTTTTTGAATTATGCTCATCCAAATTGTATCCAATGTTTTTCATGTCATCAGTAGAACACACTTAAAAGAAAGAAACAAATACCAAACACCTGTATTTATAATGGAAAATGCTACTTGTACATTAGCATGTACACAAGGGTGTTCATAATGAACACATTCACTTTTCTAGAAGTTCAGAGTTTTAGGTTTTTTATTTTAAGTACTAATTTTCTTTTTCATATTTTTTAATTTATTTGGTTGGAATGGATTATGTTTGATTGGGTTTTAATAGATAATTCGGAATCCAACTCAACCCGACCTAAAATTTGATTTTCTAACCCGAACCCAACCCAATTGAACTAAAAAAACCAATTTAAACCAGTTGGTTTGGGTTGAGTTGATCGATTTGACTGATTCGAATTAATTTTTGCCCAACCCTATATGTCACGTCTTAAAAATATTGTACACATACATAGAATATGTTCAACCCTTGTGATTTTGAAACCCGAAAGTCGTGTATGATTATTCTGAAAACAATGCGCTCTTTCGGCAACTGCCTAAAGTGGTTTACCATCCAACTTCTATCAAGATTGGACTCCCATCTTGCAATAATTGTGAAATTTTCAAATACACCAATTCAATACGACACCCGTTTTTTTAGATCTTGATTCATACGTGGACGGATCGTTGGGCTTCGAACAAATTTCTTTTAATTAACAAGATTAAAAACATATTTCTGATTGCGAGATAGTATCGAGTGTTCTATTGCCTTATAGTGTACATAATATCTTGATATGTGTATTGAATAGCTTGATGTAAAAGTTCATTTATATTTCTATAATAAAATTAATTTGTTAGTTTAATTCGCCCGAGGCTTATCACCATCCGGATAGATCTTTGGAATCCTGATCTCCAAAAGTACGTCGTTTTTCACATTTGCCTCCAATTTTCTCCAATCCGAGTTCTCCGGCAGTTCGAGTCTACGAACATATCCATGTTCCCACCAATGGCTGCTTCTCCAGTCCTTCCTGGGATCTTTGTGTTGCCTCAATTGCCCACTAATCTCCAAAACCTTTCCACCTTCAACACAAACTTGAAGGGTATTATTGCCTAGTCCGGTTCCTGCTATGACAAATTAGCATCTTTAGAAGAAATTTCTCCATTCTACTGATCAAGGCAATAGAGAAAAAATGATTCTTGTAGACTACCCTAAATTATTGAGAATGACGAAGAAAATGCTATGGAGTCTCACAAAAATATGTTTGGCCGAGCTTAAATTCTTTTCTTGACGGTTCTTGAATCTAAGCTACGCTAACATGCTCGATCCATCTATCCTATTGAACCATAAAATCCAAGAAAAAAGTCTATTCAAGAACCAATTTGATAAGTTCGACAGAATGTGATTAGTTAAAACTTTAAGAACACTCTTACACTCACCAGGTAGTTCAGTTTTCAGAACATAATCGGCATCAGTTTGTAACCAATCCACACTGCGCTGGCCAGAGCTACGGATATTGGGCAGCAATACATCAGATTCAAACTCCCACAGAGGAAAGGCATCAGACGGATCAAAGAATTTTCCGAACAACAACGGACTGAACAGAGACCTTTCGTCGAACACCTTATGGACAGTCGGATTTTCCTTCCCCATGATAGCTGCAAACGCTTCTTCTTTCAGCGGATGACACCATTTTTGTGGGTTTTGATCTTCAAATTGAATCTCCAGTTGTCTGCAACTGGTCATCGACGATTAGAAAACTTGAATTTCTGCAGAGAGAGCTGGAGATTTCTATACATTTTATAATGGGCCTTCAAAAAGTAGAAGAATCAATTCCGTGTGGGGATTCGTGGATGGCTGTAAATATCAGGGAATATAATTCTCTTCTAGAAGTGACCATAAATTATCAGGAAGAAATGGAGACACCATGATTGGGCATGGGGAGAATTCCATCCTCAGTTTCTACTGATTGACGTGTGCCTTTCTAAAGGCGTGTCTTTTAAGATTTTTTTAAATCTTAAAAGATGGAGATCGTACTTCTAAAATAATTTTTTTTTTTTTGTAAAAATAAAAATGAAAGAAACCCGAAAAAAGGCAAATCTCAAATAAAAATAAAAAAAACTATTAATGTGGACGTCAAAATTATAGATTTGGAGTGAATTGCTAATTTATTTGATAGCTTTACCCTCTAAATTCAAATAACGTGGAAGTCACATATATATTAACAATTTTGATAACGTGGGGACCTATATTTATAGACTTTAATAGGTTAGATATCCAAAATTCACTTTTGAAATTTGAAAACCCATAGCCACACTATGTGAAAGATTGGAGTCTGTTTGGTAGAGATTAAAATCGAATTAAAATTGAAAAAATAATTGTTATTGTTGACTTTTATTAGACGAGCAAGATCCATAACGACCACATTTTCAATTTTAATCGAATTTTAATGGTTATCAAATAGGCTCTGAGTTATTACTAACTTTCCCCATTTTCTTATCCTCCTTTGGTGAAGCTCGGGCGTTCTTCAAAATAAAAGATTGAAAAAAGTAACAACGTCTATTACAATGACGATTGTGGTGAGCGTTAGGGTCGTAACGTTCGATCGGTAACAAGCCTGTCTTTAGTTGCCCTTCTCGAGTTGTCATAGGCAGAGTAACAAATATGGTAGAAGGCAACATAGTGTCCTGGACAATGTTGAGAGCATGAAGAGTGGATAAGGCGAAGAAAAAAAAAAAAATTGTATTGACCAAGAGTCCAAGGCTTTGGAAACCACATGACATGATTATTGATATAACTAGTGATGTGAAGTGCCCTAATGAGCGTCTTATTGTAAATATTTGAGAACGAAAAAATTAATGACTAATATTTAAGTCCAATTAATAATCTCGTTATTTAAGTTAATTTTTTTATTTTTTTATATATTATTATTATTATTATTTGTTTGCAGAGTAAACGAGCCTTAAAATGGTCAAATTTCATTTTTAACCGCACATTTCAATGAATCTATAAGTATTAATCATTTATCTATTACTTAAACTTCGTGTGAAAGGAATAATTTGCATTGCGAAAGGACCAACCAAGTGGCACAAAATTTTAACATTTTCTTTTGTGGAAACAAAACATGCTAAATCGAGAAAAGAAGTATAGTTTGATGGATCTGCATAGCTGCCTGTTCGAATAAAAGATAATGTAATTTACAATAACCTACAATCCATAAAGAAGTTTAGTGCTGGTGTGAAGGTGGTTTTTTTTTTTTTTAATGAAATATATGGTTAAAAATTAAGAAAATAAATTACGGTAAAACTTGATTAAAAATGTGTGTTAGAAAAAGTGATTTTCAAACAATCATTTTCAAACAAAGGCTAGAGATTATGTATAATTTAATTTTTTTCAGGACTTCTTTAGTTATCATCACGAATACGTAAGAGAAGTTAAGAATCGAATGAACAAAAAGATTAAGTAAAATTTATTTAAAGTAACATTTAAAACAATAACTCTGTCAAAATTTTGCTAAGATTGTGTTCATATAGATTTAGTATGTCTAGTCAGTGTCTATAAATAGTAGTGTTTATAACATAATACTAGTGGAGATCGTGCGTTGCACGATTACCGTTAGAATTTTAAAAAGGATTTTTGTTAAAATGATAGATTATTTTATAAATGTATAATAGAATAAAGACAAACTTTAACAATGTGTTTAACTTTTTAGACCTTTCATCAATTGAGAAAATAATATGGATAATCTGGGAATTCAATTCCATCCAGGTTGTATTTTCAATTGATATATCACATTCAACACCAGTTTCGCAATCAACAACTTTCAAAATAAACACCTTGGCAGTTGTGATTGGAAGAACACCAGGAATGTACATCTATATCTTCTATTGGATCTCACAATGATTGTCATAATATACTATCTATCTATCATATTGTCTCTCTTGATAACAAAAAAAATTCACACAACAATTTAATTAGTTGCTAATTAAGTGAAAACTATTATGTTCTATAACAATCATTCAAGAATAAACACATATTTGACGTAGGAAAATTGAAATTATATTATAAACTTCATAATAAGGATCCGCTTAGTAAATGAGAATCTAGCTTAAAATGCATAATTACAAGAAATCATGATTATTTTGTAGAATATCACCCGATTTTTTAATAGATGAAGGAAAAGATGATTANTTATATTATAAACTTCATAATAAGGATCCGCTTAGTAAATGAGAATCTAGCTTAAAATGCATAATTACAAGAAATCATGATTATTTTGTAGAATATCACCCGATTTTTTAATAGATGAAGGAAAAGATGATTAATCTTAAAGTTCTTGAGTCTGTTCAATGATTTTTTAATTGAATTCCATTGTATCTTCCCTTCATAGTCCAAAAACTAAAGTTGGATCTTGAACTAATATAAATCCTATAATTGCCAAAAGATTAATGATTTTGCCTCCATTTGATTACAATAATTGATGTTTAATATGATATGAGACGTCCCTCGAATGTTTTCTCACGTTCTTGATTTATATAAAGTGAAATTAGGATAAGAAACATGTTCAAATTAAATGTTCAAAAAAGTTCCAATCAAATAAGAAAAATTGTTTTCGTGCCGTGCATGGTTATGTTCATGCGCAGCCATTAACATTTTTGTCATATCTTTATTTTTCAATATCCGATTTAGGCGATTCAAATTGATTGAAAATATAACTCAAAAAGATACAATTATTGTACAAAAATAAATTTTCAAATTCGAACATTTAATATGCAAAAAATGGCTCTAATATGTGGTTGAAAATCTGAATTGGTGAGAAGATTTTGATTATATTTCAATACTTCACTCTTTTGACTTCGAATTGCATTCTAGTCCTATGCGATCTTCAATCATCGTTTTATGGTTTGAATCAACTATGACTATTTGCAATAGGTCCCCGAGCCTTGGAAATCCTCATTTTTTGCCCTTTTTGCTTCTTTGTTCTAATTTCACTTTCAATCATCGATTTTTACCTAACAAACAAAATATACAAAAGATTAGATCATAATTAATCATAAGAACTCCTAAATGTATGTTTTCAAAGGCCCCATATAAGTGCATAAATATCCACGTGGATTGCCACATATACAAACATTAGTTTCTATAGCAGTAGCACTAACAAAGTGATCTACTTGAAGTTAAGTTACCTGATTGTTGCTAATTAAAGTTTAGTGACCTAATCACGGTTATGATGAAAAGTTTGGTGACCATTAGTACAATTAGTCCTTTATAAAACGATCCTAGATAAGATTAATTTCTGATATCGTGTTCATATCCCGTGATAATATAATCACTCATTAAAAAAAAGATGAAAGAAATGCTAAAATAGGTTAATCATGAGTAAACACATCAACTACACCGTCTCTTTGTTGAAGAGGGCTAGTTGATGCAAACATAATTCGATTTCTTCATATAATTACCTCATGTGGCGAGGATACTACGCCCCTTTATGGTTTGGATAAAAAAATTAGTAAATTTTGATAAAAGATAACGAAATGTGTGGTTGAAAAATTGATAAAAATTAGGAAATTCATAAGATGTATGATTAAAAATGAATTTAGAGAAAAATGTGTTTTACAAAAATTAAAACCAATTGGGCTACAACTAACATGACTAACCTATTTCATAGTAAGCATGCTTAGATATGAATACATGTCCAATAAATATTTGCTTTGCAAGAGACACTGACACAGCGATTATGCTACTTGTACATGGCCACATGAATCCTTGTAGATCTATTATTATCCCTAACACTAACCTATGACACCAAGAAAATAGGTTCCAAGGTAAAAGAAAAAAAGAAAAAGGAAAAAGTGAAGAAAAAAAATAAAAGAGAGAGAGGCCGTGCAGCACGGAAAGAGACATGAAAATCCTCAAACATTCAACATTTCTATGAAGGAGTCGAATCTAATGAAATCAAAACAACAAAAATCGAATTTTCTGGGTTCATGACTGCTATCAATTTACTTAAATTATAAGATCAGTGACAACATCATGGAAATAAAGCAAACCATATAATTTGAAAAGCCAAGTTAAGCACACATTCTCACAAAAAATGTGTGAGAACAATTTCAACTGATGAAGATGGAAACAAAAATAGAGAATAATATACAAAGAACAGAGTAGCCCATAAAGACAATTACAGATTAACATTAACGATATGTGACAGCAGTGACATTATTATTTATACATAAAAGGCAAAAAGAAGAAAACAGTCTGAGCAAATTTGTAACCTTAAAGAAAACATTAAACAGTGAAATATACAGCAAAAGAAGGGAGAAATCAAGCTAAAAAAACGTGTTATGTTAAAAAAAATATTAACATTTCATGTTGTCAGCATTACGTCATAAATGATGTCATATGAATAGTGGCTCAAACTTGTCTTTTTTTATATATTGTAGTGAAATTTATCAATGAGAAGCGGTTAGTATTTATATATCCTATGAAATTTGTGGATAAAAAATGATTTGACCAAAATTTTTGATATATTGATTGTTAGTTAAATGAAAGTGCACTATTGGTCCCTTGATACCTCATAAATAATAAAAACCACCTAAAATACAACTAATAATAAAAAGCCTACGGTCGGCGTCTTTAAATCTTCTGTATTTTTTAAAGGACAGAGTAATCTTCGTCAAGGTGATCCTTTATCTCCGTTCTTATTTATTATTTGTCTTGAATATTTTTCAAGGATGCTTAAGGGAGCTACCGAGGATAGCAAGTTTAATTATCATCCTAAATGTGGCCAATTGAAGATCACTGATCTAGCATTTGTGGACGACTTAATATTATTTGTAAGGGGAGATATCATTTCGGTTGGAATCATGATGTAATGCCTATCTAATTTTGGAGACATGTCGGGGCTTAAGATGAATGTGAACAAGTCTAACTTGTACATGGCGAGTGTTCACGGACAAGAATTGGAGGACATTCACCAATTAACTAATATGGCCAAAGGATCCATGCCATTTCATTACTTGAGATTACCACTTGCGGTGGGAAAATTGAAAGTAAGCTCATATGACTCTTTTATCAACAAAATCTCGGGACTCATTGGAGCATGGACTAGGATATCCTTGTATCATACGAGGAGAGCAGAGCTTGTGAGAGCCATCCTTCAAGGTGTTGAATGTTTTTGGCTTTCCATACTTCCCATCCTAGCCTCGGTTGTTTCTAGGATTGTTACTATTTGTCGCAACTTCCTTTGGAGATTTAAGAAGTCATTGGTTGCTTAGAGTAGTGTTTGCTTGCCGAAACATGTGGACTTAGGTTTAGAGACATGAAATGTTGGAACTTGGCACTACTTGCTAAAACCCTTTGGAACATTCATAGCAAGAAGGGCACTCTATGGGTAAGGTGGATGGATCAATTTTTTCTTACGTGAAATGGATGTTTGGGAGTACTCGGCCAAGAAAGATGACTCACCTTTAATCAAAATACTGTTGGAATTACGTATTTTAATTGGATAGCTCAAAACAGGCTAGTGGACGGATTTGGGCAGACTGGGGGGCGGAGGCTAACGGCCAGCTAGTCTGATTGCTTACAAGCAGCTGCATGCAAGCTGGACGAATGGGCAGTTTCACGCAAATTTTCTATATGTATTGCCTATGAATTTTTCCGGCTAAAGGGACAGAAAACAGTTTGGGCAACAACAGTGTGGAATCATTATGTCACACCGAACCACGCTTTTATCTTGTAGCTTGGAGCTAAGTCGAAGTTACTCACCAAGTACAAACTTTTGCATGTGGATATAAATCGAAATTGCTGTTTTTGTGTAGCCGAGATAGAGACAATGCAACACCTCTTCTTCACGTGTCATTTTAGTGCGTCCGTTTGGGATAAGATTCACGTGTGGCTTAGCATTACACGTTGCATGTCTACTCTACCAAGT
The DNA here is from genome assembly GCA_903798395.1 of Fraxinus floribunda. Lineage (NCBI taxonomy): Eukaryota > Viridiplantae > Streptophyta > Magnoliopsida > Lamiales > Oleaceae > Fraxinus > Fraxinus floribunda. The sequence continues at coordinate 10,496 of CAIGRS010339915.1, forward strand.
GCATTGAAGTGGATTAAAAAGGAAGTTTGAGACACAACTTGGCAAAGTAAGGCGAAGCGCATTGCACTTGCTAGCACTATTTACCACTTATGGATGGCACTGAACCGAATTTTTTTTGAGAATCTTAGACCGCAAGTTGATTGCGTTGTTAGACGGATTAAAACACACATATACAAAGTTATGTTTTCTTTGTATCCGCATGTTTTAATTAATTTTGAGCCTATGATGTTAGGTCGTTAGATCTAAGACATTTGTACACTTTTTCATTTTGTTCACCCGGATATGCCCTGTGTATTTGTATGCATAATTGATTTATGATTGCCGGGTATGCCTGGTGTACTTGTACATAATATTTGTCAATATAATTCACATTTACAGATAAAAAAAATAAAAAAAGCTAAAGGATAATAAAAATGAACACAAATTAGCGTCTGTTTGGCCCTCATTATTCCACACTATAATAAGAAGAATAATAATTTTTTCAAAAATGTGCAGTTAAAAAGATGAAAGTTTTTGGGTTTATGTGTAATAATATTTAGTGAGTATTTGTCACCCATTTTAATGAGAATAGAAAATTTGGAATAGTGATTGATGAGGAATATGTGTGGTGAAAAATTGATGAAAAGTTTTAGATTTATATGTAATATTATTTTAATAGGAGAATGGGCGTCAAATATGGGTTTATTAAAGAATGTGTAATTGATAAGAATGAAGAAAAAAATAAATTATAATTTAATGAAAAATAATGAAATCGGTTAAAACAAAAACATATATCCTGCTTCATCATTTCTTGAATTAGAGAAGATTAATTCACGAATCTGGCACCTTGTCTTCATTCGGTATCTAGTAGAGACAGCAAAACCATTTTCATCATGAATTTTAATTGGTATACTCACCCTCTCCAATTTTCATAATGAGTTTATAATGAGATGCTGAACCATTTTGCTGCCCTTTTTTTGGCTACTATTTGTAAATTTTTAATAATTGATAATCATTTTTTATCCATATATTTCGTAGGATATATTAATTTATCTATTTATCTACCACTTATTTTTATCTATATATAAACTATGAATAGATAAAATGATCAGACAAGACCAAACTAAACCAAACCAAACCAAACTGAACGATTCGTTCGGTTCGATTTTACAAAAAAAATTGATTGTTTTGGTTCTTAAAACCAAGAACCATTTGATTTTGATTCTGGTTTGATTTCAGTTCTAAAACCAAAACCAGAATCAAACTCAATTTGTATTAACACACACACACACACACACACACACACACACACACACAAATAAGTGAATCAATCAAAAAATTCAATTTTTATTAGTGACTCGTTTGTTTCTATTAGTGAATCATTGTTCTTAGACAATATTTTGTACGGGTACAGAACTTGATGTTTGTGTATTCAAATTATGACTATGTTTTGTTTCGTGAATAAATTTTATTACACGCTAACCCGCTAGGTGCTGTAGTGCTTAGTGTCGATCATGTATCATGTGTAGGCTCAGAGTTCCAAGTTCGTTTGATGATTGATAATTTGAAGTTGAATTTGTTGAATGTTTGATATATTTTTTTTTTGATAGGCATATGTTACTAACTAACGAATATAATGATAGATTTTAATTTGTATTTATCATTTGAAAATTTAAGTAATGGAACTATAGAACCAATTCAACTAGAATCGAATGGTTTTGGTTCCATATTTTAAAAAATAAAAATCATTGGTTCCATTATCCAAAAAATCGTTGTTTCATGGTTTGGTTCAATTCTTTTGAATTCAGAACCAAATGGAACTATGTTGAACCCTATTATAAAGGATTGTTCAATTTACCTTACCAAATATATTATATAAGTTGAGGAATTCTAGAACTTTACAATTAAATGGAACATATTTTTAAAATAGTTAGGACGAACAAAATAATTGATATATATATATTTTTTTTGTTGGAAATGAATGTCAAATATTTTGGGAGTCAGCTGATGTTCCTAATGATCGGCTTTCATTATAGCATTTGCACAAAAATGAGATAGCCACTTGCCACTACTACATTGTTGCCCTACGTATTGTTTGATAAAAAATAAAAAGGCACATCAAAAGCATAAGAATGCTCATTATTGGACAAGGCAACAACCTTGTCATCGCGCCAATTGTTGCAAATTCCGTGTTTGTTTGATATCCATTAATTTATTTTATGATTTGCTACATGATTATTTTCAACCACACATTCAGATAATATAATATTTTACACGTATATCAAAAACTTTTCATTACTTTTTAATCACACATTCCTCTAAAAATCACTATTCAAAACTCTGTTTTTTATAGTAATGATTGTCAAACTGGCTCTTCGTATACCACTTCCTTGCTTGATATCCATTGGATACAATTTATAAATTGATTTTATAAATTCGGTTAAGAATGTATATCAATTTCAATCATACATTTATCACTGTTATTTATTATTATCAACACATTTTGTGAGACTCGTTGCTAATATTTTTCTTATGATTCTTATATATTATATATTTAAAAATTTGCCAAATGAAGGCTTAAATACAATTGACATGTATATAAATTATATGACCTTGTATCATATTTAAAAATTTAAGCTTTTAGATTATATGATAATCAAATCATTAAAAAAATATTGAGATAAAGTTTTAGAGTTTCATGGCCTCCTAATTGTTAAAAGTTCATGTGTCAAATCTTTAAAGAAAGAATGAGTCATTGATTGTTATAAAAAAATGGATAAAAATTGCGAATTCATTAAAAATAAAGTTTGATCAACTTAAAATCTCAAAAATAAAAATAATAAAAAAAAAACTTCGTCAAACAGAGACTAAAGCTTTGTTCATAATTCTGTTACCGTATAATATTGTGTACTAATCATGATATAAAATAACCCACGAAAAAAAGTATTGTTCACCTTCAAAAGGCAAGATGTGTACATCAAACAACTTAAAGAAAAGAAATGCAGTCACTTATTAGGTGCAAAAGGCCACTTTGAGTTGGAAAGCAACATAAACAGTCTTATCCCAGAAGTTTAACAACACACACATTTACATATATCCATGGATCATGGAAAGTGGGATGCATCAAATTTGACCAACATGAGCTAAAGAAGAAGCCTCTTAAAGGGGACTTATAAATGGTACACAACACCAAGAAACGAATGGATATACCAACAAAAACTCACCTTTATTGAGGCGGATGGAAAAGTTTTCCAAAGCCAAATTAAAGTAATAATGACACCAACCCTATAAACGGATTTCTCTCTAGCGTTGATCATTGTCTATGTATTAGATAAAGCGCTCCTCCTTTATTTTAGGACTTGGAATCTGCTACATAAATTTCGAGTAGGTGAAGTTAAAAATTATACACGAAGAATTTGTCACGTGTACAATTTTTCAAAAAAAAAATAATAATAATAAAAAAAAATATTATAAAATAACAAATTTTATTAATATATTTAAATTAAGTATCACTTATCTGACGATATGCAATTTCGGCATATTCATCTTGTAGTTGAAAATGATTGTCTTGCCAATCATTCACACACGTTAATGTCTCTAAAATATCTTTTTTTAGTCAACTCCCGACCTCGGATGGAATTCTCTTACTTGTACTAAAAACAGACTTTGAAATTATAGTGTTAACTGAAGGTATTAATAGATCTTTTGTAATTACAGAAACTACTGACCATCGTCGTTCGTATTTTCGTTAAAAGTCAATTACTCCTACTGAATTTTTTTTAATTGATGCATTATTAGGCACATGATGATTAAAGTGATTAGGTAATTCAGTAGGCAGTACATTTGGACTTGCATCCGATGTCTGATTACATGCGGTAGCCATATTAATACTAGAAGAACTTATTGCATCATATCTATACATATTAATGTCTTCGAATGAATTTAATATTTGAGCTTCGTCTTCTTCAATATTAGTGGGAGGAGTAGGTGTAAAGGGTGTCCGACTAATATTTGCATCCATTCGCAGTGCATATAATTCATACATTTCATATAAAATTGGTTCTAAATTTTATAAGTGATATGTGCGTTAAAAGTTAAAGTTTTTGAAATATGAACAATTACATATTTAGTACGTGATAAATTGTATTGGGAATTCATTCAGAGCGTGTTTGGTAGAGATTAAAATAAGATTACAATTGAAAAATTAGTCGTTATTGTTGATTTTTATTAGACAAGTGAGACTCAATAACGACTATATTTTCAATTTTAATTGGATTAAAATGGGGGCAAATTAAAATGGAGGCAAACAAGCTCTTGACCCTTTTAATGTGAATTCTTTGAAAAATGCAGCAATTGTTGCATAATAATATCTTAACAGAAAAAAATGTTTATTGGTAAGGAATTGTAATGGTGCGCATGTGACCGTTGTCTAGTAATATTTTATAATTTTTTATGTTCCGTTGTGCTAACGGTGCATGACTCATGAGATATGTGCAAGTGCGCACACTGCTAAGTCGATGGTGGTGTGGTAGCGGTGGTCGAGAGGGTAAAAGTATGTTGGATAAGTACATGACTATAAATATCAAGGGCCATGCAGGGGGTTACATAATGTGAATGTGGTGTAGCTCATGCTATAGTAGTGTCGTGGGCCCCACCCCACTCACATCACGTCATCACATATGTGTACACATAGATTAATTCAAATATCAATGATTTGCTAAGTCCTCCTACGTGTCACGCTAACTAAATTTATGAGTTGCGCTGCATAACATTACTAGATTAGCATTAGAATGAATTAGACATTTTACCAAATTGAGGATAAATTGTAGCACATGTTTAGTACATATTCTTTAAAATTTATTTCCATCCCAATTCATTTTTAATTATACATATTTTCAATAAAATAATTTTACTCGCGAACTCATAAATTTTTCGTACTTTTTAATTACACGTTTTCCACAAAAAAAAAAAAAAGAAAAGAAAAGAAAAAATTCTCTCAAAATCTGTTCTAAATTTTTTTACATCAAAACATGCCCTTAATTTTTTCATAAAAACTCATAAAATTTTAAATAACATATAAAAAAAAATTCTTTTAATTATATATTACACTTCAAACTGCAAATAAGCAAAGAAAAACCTGGACCAGCAAATGATATGTATAATTTTTTCAGACAAGAAATTTTGAAAATATCATCTTTGTTGCGCCATCATACGAGTGAAGTCCTCGAAGCAGACGAACCCGTCTCCATTCCGGTCTACGCCTCTTATCATGCGGCGGCAATCGTCTAACGAGCACCGCGCGTCCCCTATTGTTCTGAAAACGTTGTAAAGCTCCTCCGCCGTTATCTTCCCGTCGCCGTTAGAGTCAAAGAAATCAAACGCGTTCCTCAGCTCAGTGTTGCTAGCCGGCGGCCCAAAAGCCGAGCCGATGGCATGAAACTCCTCCAAGCTAATACACCCATCCCCATCCTTATCCACATCGCTCAGCATCATCTTCAGCTCCTCCTGGCTCGGTGGCTCAGGACCCACTCGGCTGAGCAGCGCCTCCAATTCCTCCTTCATTATCTTCCCGCTGCCGTCTCTGTTAAACCACGCAGATAAATACAAAAAACAATAATCAACATATGAAGATTTGGAGCATTGGACTATCAGTTTCAACTTTCAACACCTAACGTATAAGAATTTACCTGTCTATCATTTCGAACGCCTGTTTAAGTTCAAAGTACACATCGGCAGAGATTTCGGACCATTCGTCGGCTGATATTTCAGAGGATAACGAGGGTAGAACGCTGGTCGGCGTGGCTAAACCATTGGCCTTCTTGAAGCCGGTTTGCGAATGATCCTCCGACGACGTCGTCGTTTGAGAGCTGAAGGATTTGGAAACGGATCGGGTTTTCTTGGAGTTGAACAGGTTTTTGGGGATAATTTTGACGAGCTTCATGGTGGGAAAGGAGGAGAGATTAGAGAGATAAGTGGGGTTGGAGGAGAAAGAGGGAGGAAGAATGGAGGCTTAAATGGAATGGAAGGAGAAAATCGAGTGCCATAGTGAGCTGAACTGAGCTTCGAGGAAGTTTCGTTTGTAGAAATTAGAGAGAGAAAATGAGATTTTATTGGAGAGAGGAAATTGTTCTCCCGTAATTGTAGCAGAAGTACTATTTGTGCGATTTGCCCGTTAGTATTGAGCTGACTTGTAAGTTTGAAGCACATTTGATCATTATTACCTTGGCTCCATTTTAACGAATGTCTCCGGAAAAATATATTTTGAAAGGATTAATCTATTAGCCTGTTTGATAGAGATTAAAATCGGATTAAAATCGGATTAATTTTATAAATGGTCACTGAAGTTATAGCAAA
>CAIGRS010339951.1:0-13712 GCA_903798395.1 Fraxinus floribunda
CTGCTACCTTAACCCACCCCCATAAATTCCCATTTAACTGGCTTAGGTCAGAATGTTTGACGCATATCCTTTTTAAGAGTTATTCTTGGGAAGAACACAAATTGCATGATCAGCAAACAGAAATCTCAAATGCACAATCAATTCACTACATCTAGTTTCTTCAGCCTAGTTGCTGGTTTTTAGCCTTGGGAGTAAGAAACATGAAGCAGAATATAATACCACGAAATTTAGAAGCTCTAGCAAAAACATTTTGCCAGATGCAATGGCAGCAACTCCGTTAGTATTTTCACCCGTCGAACTGACCAAATCTGCCATGTCTGCGAGTTTGTCGAACATTACAGCTACAGATACACGTGCATACAGTTCTGTGTTGATGAATTCCTGATAAAATGTAACATCTTATAAAAGTCATGACAAAAAAACCTATAACGAATAACTGTCAACAAAAATATGGGTAGAGATGTAAAGAATAAACATCCAAAGTTTCTGTTGGAACATGGACCCATGCCAAGCATTTATTCCTACTTATCAAACAAATTATAATGCAGTAGAAAATTGTACATTTCAGAAGGAAAGACATTCCAAAGTCCGAAGTACAATGAAAGGAAATAGAAGAATATAACAACCACCAAATGAAACTATATATTCCTAATACAGCAATGAGTATCGGTGTTCTCACTCACTGCTAATAAAAATAAATGATTATACAATGTTAAAATCCATCTCTTCAAGTCAAAAGAAAAATTGAAACCTGCCAAAATTAATAAACTATATCTAAGACCATTAGTACAACAATGCCAATTCGATGACTGCTAACACCAAACCCAGTCTGCCAACCCCAATATATCGTCAAAGATACGAAACAGGAAGGCAGAAAACTCTGTTGAAGCTGATAGAATCAGACCTATCAGCCGAGGAAGACAAGAAGGTAAGATTGGAGAGAAATAAAACAGAGATGAGGAGATAGACATGTGTAGGCATGTGTGAGCATAGAGAGACACAGTGAGATCATATAGAAGGGAAGAAACAGCATCAAAATGTCAATATATATATATATATATATATATAGCCTTTAAATTTATCGTGCTGGATAAATTTCACACTCCACTTGATTGAAAAGACTTGCCAACATAATGAAAAGGGCTAAAGGAAAATGATATTTGTTTTGTGGTGGGCTTGCGTGATGTGGCACTAGACAACACTATAAAGGCACAAACTGAAAGATTATAGATGGTCATTTCCTTTCATCTCTAATATATAGAATACATCAACTGACTAGAATAAATAGTATGGAACCTTTTATAATCAATTATCATAACTTACTTCAGTTAACTCAGGGTCAAAGCTTTTCGACAACAGTGATACCTCATTCTTTGCATCATGATTTTCAGCTACTTCAGCTTCAAAATCCTCGTCAAAAGCAACTAAGGGAAGACCAGAAAAAGAATTCAGTAAAATGGTATACTAAGCATAAACTTGTAATTGTAAGTTTATTCCAAAATCCAAGAAACAAAATTGTTCTACAGTTAACATAGTGAAAGACTTGAGAGAAGGAAAAACAAAAACGCTTCCTCAGCAATAATCTAATCATGGTAGCAGTAACTGACGGCATCCAATCAGAGCACTGATCACAAAATACTAAGCAAATACAGAACGTACCAGAACCATATAGTGTTAGTAACTTCAGCTCTTTCATATAGAATTTTATTGTAATAGGATTAGCAAGCCAAAGCCCAGTTAAATGTAATGCAGCAAGGCGAATAGTGCGAGGACTTTTTGTGCCTTCCTCGAGAATTTTCTCCACGAACTGCAGAAAGACATAATAGAATGCAAAAGGCATGTCAGTAAGTACGTAGATAACATTACAAGTATCTCTAGTGAACATATACATATAGGAATATAGATGCATACGCAGAAACAAATAAAAGGGAGGTGTGAGAGGAAAGGAAGAACGAGGGAAGTGAGTGAGAACAAACCCATTTTAATGGCCCAGGTGCATTGTCTGTTTCATGCATACCCTCATCGCCAAACACCGAATAGTGCAAGACAGAAGATAGAAGAGCAGCAATTGGAGCAACCCTCCGTTTTTTGCAGCTTACGTGCAATATCCAAGAAGAATGTACTAACTGCCACATCATCTAAAACACAAAAAGGAATTAGTCAATAGCTACGGACAATCCTGCTAGAAAGGTCAAAATTATACACTTAATTAGAAAATAAAGAAGTTAAACTTCATTGCATTTCTGCACCATGTTATATTCCTGTTAATATACAACGTTTATTTGTTGAACATTACACTTCCTTACAATCCATAATATTCCTGGATGCTCTTGTTAACAAGTATGAAATCTTAATTTGAAGGTACCAGGGAGATCAGAAGGCTATATCCACAACTTTCTAGCTCACAATCCAGTTCTCATAACGAATGACCAAGAAAGTCAGTATCATTGTTATCTTATCTGTCAGCCACTACCATCTCGTCCTCATTTATATTCGTCATCCTTCCATCACTTTGTATCACTACTATTTTTTATTTATTTTTGATAACCGTGGATGTCCGGGCCAGCTTGCGCACACCTTGACTAATCCCACGGGGCTTTGAAGTTTACGGCTGGGTACTCAACTCAGTGACCTGAGGGGACTCGAAGTGGTGATTATTAGAAAGCAAACCCAAAGCCTGATCAATTGAGCAATCCCTCAGGGTTAATATCCTTTGTTATACACAAATACAACCATATCCTTTGTTATACACAAATTAATTCCAAAATCTAACATTTGTTTATGCAAGAAAGAAGCATATTTACAACCATCAGGAGAAAGCCTCTAACATTAGAATGTCAAAGAAGATATATCTTCCATCTAAAAATAATTAGAGACCAAGGAACAACCTAAATCTCATTGTATGTTGCAATCCATATTGTTCCAACACTTTCTACCATCCGAATATTTCACATTCATATATCGCAGCTTCAATCCGTTAAACCTTTCGGACAACCCCATAATTAGGATATAAACAGGCAACTGTCTTTACCACTTGATATAATAGCAAGAAACCATGTCTTGACTGGATGACCCATTCTCTGTCTTGCTCAGGAAAAATAAAAAGTAATAGGAGCAAACTAAGATTGTGCAGCCAGTAAAACATCAATAAATATAATTTTTTAATGATGAACTAATCTAGTCGAGGGTAATCTTGGGATTATGTATGTAACTAAAAAAGGACATTACAGAAAACCTTGGAATAGCAATTGGTCAAATTAAACTCTTCGGGAGAAGTCTTGCCTATACAGGAACCTCAAACCTGATATCTGTTACATATGGCTGGCATAAATTGAGACAGAATTCATCTTATTGTAATCAGTTTCTGCAGCAGATATGTTGTTGATAGTTGTCTAGATTTCTGTCTCAAGTGTTTCTTTTTTTTTTTTTTTTTACACAGAAAAATCTTGGCTCCAGAACGATATTTGGATTATAATCGCAGTATTATTTTTCATTTCCAATTGTGACAACCTGTTTTTGTTTAAGATTCAATTTTCTTTAAAAGATAAGTGGGCATTAGCTATTAGATGATACCTGAGTATTTATGCCTTCGCAGGAGGAAACAACCGAACCCATTCTTCCTAAAGCAAACAGTTCCATGGTTAACCTGACTGATCTCAGCATGGGCAAAACAGAGACTTCTCCAGCATTTTCAAGACTGTAAATTCATTCAGGCGGTGAGGATATAAAAAGTACACTGTGCTCTGGTTCATCATTTAATTTATACATCAAGGTCTAGTCAAATGTAGACAGGCGGGACATTGAGAACCAATACAAGTTTTAATGAACATTTTCTCTGGTGAAAAGAGCTATAACCCATTATGAGTAATATTAGTTTTATATTTTGATTCCTGTTATGACACCTTAAAGTTATTTGTCCTAGATCATATAGAAGAATTAACAGGAAAAGTAAGCAAAAAACATTTTCCAATTGATCTCTAAATTGTCCAACTCATACAGAACTAAATTTGACAAACGATATACTGGGAGACAATTTAATTCTTCAACATCTTACCTTTCAACAAGATCACCAAAAATCCATCTGATAATTGGGTCTGAGAAGTAAAATCTACCACCCTTCACATGAACTCCTTCCCGAAGTGCAAAGTTTGGCATTGTTAACAGAGATTCTATGCAACTCCACTGAATTGATAAAGTACATTACTTAGCATTTAAGCTCAATAACACGTCATAGACCACATTGAATAAACAAAACAATTTATCAACAATAAGAACGGGGGATAATCATTCTTAAAAGAAGAAAAAATTCATGTGAAAGGCTAGCTAGCAATGTCTGTGGCTTAATACTATCCAATATTAAGTTTACAAAAAAGGAAGTAGAAACATTTTTTTACCATCAATATCTTCTTGCTCATACCTTGCACTAAGTAAAGCGCACAAGCTTCAATTGACCAATTAAATCACTAGTACTCAGGTTTCTACACACATTTAACATGTTCTCTTGGAACACAAAGATTCATGGAAGAATATTTAGCATGTAAGACTTTTAAGGTTTCACTAACGAATGAAAGGAAGAATTTAGCTATTTATTTTTCTTTGGATTAAACTGCCAACATAACAAGTCACTTTGAGAGCTCAAATAAACGTACATTTTTTGGTCAACATCTAAAGCTTAGGTTGGTTTATGTGTTCATAGAATAGAAGTACTTGTGTTCTTGAGATTGCAATGTAAAAAAAAATTACTTTTGTTGAAGACTAAAGTTAAATATATACATGTATCCCTATTCTAATAGCTTAATATTTTAAATAAGGTTGTTGAACCACTAGATTTAAAAGCCTAAGTTGGCCACTTATATAACAATTAATTTTTATCTCGCCCCTTCATGTGTAGGCGGGATTCTTCTTTTTTTTCCTCTTCACCAAAGCGTGACAACTGCACGATTTATGGGTAGCGGCAAGACTTGAACCAGGGCCTTTACTTGCTTTGATACAATGTTGAACCACTTATATAAAAGTTTAAGCTGTTATAGAAGGGCCACGTGTATATTATTTAAATCTTATCTTCAAGAAAGGTGGTTCATTGCAGAATTACAGCAAACAAAGTCCCGAGTTAACCACTTATATAGAAGTTTAAGCTGTTATAGAAGGGCCACGTGTATATTACTTAAATCTTATCTTCAAGAAAGGTGGTTCATTGCAGAATTACAGCAAACAAAGTCCCGAGTTCAAGTCTTGCTGCCCAAAATTAAAATTGTGCACAGGTCTTCAATTCTTATTTCTACTCCCTCCCTCCCAAATCTTTAGTTGTATGATGATGAGTACAAGCTACCTATGTACCCTTTGTAACATTAGTGTACAGCAAAACAGAAACTGACAACATAAGTAATATTTGTCACAAATTACAAAACAAAAAACGACAACATGCATTGTACCGGATAGAGGAAACTGAATCACCTTCCAGTTCATCAAAATTGCCCGTCGGGCCCGTGCTAAATTTCCCCCAGCAACAAGATTATTGATATTCCCGATAAAAGTACTAAGAAAGATATCTAATATAGGTTCCCTATCAGCATCTGATGGAGATGAGCTACCAGTCTTCATTAGGAGATCCAAAGATAGTGAAAACACAGAAGCCAAATCCTTCAAAATGTAAGCTATTGCTTCGTAGGCCGCCAAGGATATTTCATCTTCAGTCTGGTTTAGACAATTTGAACCGATCAATGAAATTATCAAGTTAAATAAAATGAAAACAATCTAAAAGCATGTCTGGAAAGTATTTATAAATGGTTTAAATTATAGATGGATATAAATGAGTGGCGGATATCCCTTAAAATGGTGGATACAAAGTGACTTGAGTGTTTATAAACATGAGCCAACATTGGCTAAGAGTTATTAAGAACTTCAGAATATAAACATCAATTTCAGTTTTAGGCAGCTTATATTCGAACATGCCTCTGATTTACAAGTTGAAGATGTAATAACTTTCCAACAGAAATTCCAAAGGAAGGTAAGAGAAAAATTGAGCGAAGCATCATCTCTTCCATTCTGCACACACCACCTCAAGACAGATGCAAGAGTCTTCAGAGATGTTACCTGCTTGTCCAAATGTGATCAAACATGAAGATGATCATCAAATAACCAGGCATGTGAAATAACAGCATTGCACTGAGTTATAGGAAATAAAATCAAAACAAGAGTACTGCATGTATGGATATTTTTTCATGATTGACACCTGTACTGTAAGCAAGATGAAGAGACATGAGATGACCCCTTTATAAATACCATCAGTGCAAGGGTGTTATTTTGAAAGAATCAACATTTTTTGTAATGTTAAACAGAGGTGTAATTTAAATATTGTACAACTAATTAGGATCATATTAGCCTGAACTATAGGAGCACGATGGTACGAATAGACAGTGGATCAATTTATGATTAGACAGAGAATCAATTAGCCTTTATTGAAGGAGCAGATTATCAGTAATTATAGGAGTAGGTTACCATCTTCATTATAAATTATCTATAAATAGGCTGGGATCCCTTGGGACTATTACGAATCAGACAATACTTCTTTGCATGTTATTAAGTAGATTGCTTGCACTTTCATGGGAGATATTTGTATTTCCTGAGTCCTTTATTGAGAGGTTTCTTTTAAGTTTAGGTCACTTGGAAGGGATAAAATTGTAATGTGATGTGCAATGCAAGCTACCACTCAATGATTTGGATGAAAAGAGATGCTAGAATATTGCAGGAATGGGTGATATTTCTAGTCCACCTTGTGGCCTAAGGTACAGGATGGCTTTGATTAAAGGGCAAGAGGTAGCATGGCATACTCTTATAATCTCAAATCAAAGAAATAACTAATGCCCATGAAAGTCATTTATTAATGTTCAGCACTGCAAGTAAATAACAATAAATACCCCTGGCCATCAACTTAGAGGTTATGATATTTAGAACAAAGGCACAAGTATATATTATAAATGACATGTAGGCATGGCCATTAATTTATAAATGCACCAAATGCAATGAAGCCAACGAATCCATAGATCATCGAACCAGTTGGAATTAGTAAAACACCTTTATCTTCCTTGACGGTTCTATTATTTGGAAGAGAAATGAAACGCAACAAGCCATATAGATCATAACAAGGAGAAAATTAGGAGTTTCGCTCATAATAAATAGAACCAGTGAACACTAATAGTTATGTGGCGGATCATACAGCTTGCAAAACAGAAGTACCGACAGAAGATGACAACCTCCGCCGACTTGGACCCCCTAACCTGCCTGTGATGGAACCTGGAAGAAACCCATCTTCTTCCACCACGGTAGACCAGAATATGGAACATGATGATTTGGTATATAAGAACAGTTCTGCCTGCATGTAGACCATTTTCCATTTCAAAGAACAGTTAGAACAATATATAGGAAGTTGTTATCGGAGTTGCTAGAACCACATGCTTACGCAGGGTTGTTCCATACCGATAATGAGAAAAGTAGTTTGGTGAACTTCTCAAAAATAATAGTTTCTTTCACAAAACTTGGAGAATCTACCGTCCCAGGGATCTCTGTCTCTGTCTTCATTCTTCTTGTCAAATGATAGTCAGCAGTCCTGTCTTTGATTACTTGAAGTTCTTGAACCAAGCTGGACACGAGGATGAGAAATTTCACTGGCAACCACTCCAAATTGTTCCGTTTGCAGATATCACTACCATGATCCTGAATACTCTGCATTTTAACCAAAGTTAAAATTTTCAAAATCCATAAGAAAACCAATATTAACATCGATTAACAGTAAACAAGCCATTTACAGCATTTTTGTTGAAATTGAAGTTAACGTGTGAAGCTCAATTAGAAGAAAATGATGGGAACGGCTGGCTCAATTCTTGGGAATGGTTTATGAGATATCCACTATTACAGACGTGACTTCATGATTCTTCATCATGTTTTGAGTTCTGTTTCACTGTCCAGCTAAAATTTTGAAGACGCTAACTAAGGTTCTTTACTTCTTTATAAAACACTAGACTGCGGAAGAATCATTCAATCTCCAAAGATCAAAACTAGATGCTCATATGAATCAAATTTAATGGTTGTCGTCATCTGAACAAGAGTCAAAACAGAGCACAACTACTGAAATCCCTGGTAATGATTTACATTTACCCATCCAATTGAATTCCTTCGATGATTTACATTTACCTATTGCCCTTAGGAAATAAAACTCATCATTCCATTGCTCATTATGTGTCTTTACATAAACTCTCCCCTTCTTTCCTTTGTCTCTAACATTTCCATTGTAGAAATCACAAAGAATGTACAGGACTGTTCATGAATTGAAGAAGGCTGTCTTAGAGGAAATGAGGGCACCAAAGAAAAACAGAAGGTGGGAACTAGCCAAGCTACCTAAGTGGAAGGCCCCAATGGTGTAAATGGGTCTTCAAAGTCAAGTACAAGCTGCTGGCTTAGTTGATCGCTCCAAGGCCATATTGCTTGCAAAAGGGTTCACTCAAATGTAAGGTATTGATTACCCAGACAGGTTTTCTCCATTGGCCAAGATGAATAGCATCAAGATTCTTTTGTCCCTTGGAGCTAATTTGGATTGGCTTTACAAAAGTTAGATGTGAAGAATGCTTTCTTAAATGGTGATATGGAAGAAGTTTACAATGATGTGCCACCTGAATTTGAGGAATCCTATGGGTCTACACAGGTTGAGAAGTCCTTGTTTGGTCTTAAACAATATCCAAGAGCTTGGTTCAAGAGGCTAACTAAGTCCATTAAATGACGAGGATATTCTCATAGTCAAGCAGATCACATTAGATATTTTAGGCATTCTAATAATGGAAAGGTGGTCATTCTTATGTTTATGTAGAATATATTATCTTTATAGGAGTTGATTCTGATAAGCTAAGGAGATTAAAGTACTTGACTGAAAAGCTTGAAATTAAGGATCTAGGTACTTCAAAATATTTCCTTCGAATGGAGGTGGCCAGATCGAGTAAGGGTGGTACTTTTGACACTCGAAGAAAGTAAACCCTTGATTTGCTACCTGAGACAGGTATCCTTGGGAGTAAACATGTTGATACTCCAATTGACTGTAATGATAATCTCAGAGGATCATCGATTGGACTAGAAGTTGACACCAATGATTGGTTGGTAAGTTGATATACTTGTCTCATAAATGGCCAAGTATAGTCTTTGGTGTTAGTGTAGTTAGCAAGTTTATGCATTCACTTAACAGACAGAAGAGTATCTGGATGTCGTAATTAGAATTTTGCAATATCTAAAAGAGTCCTAGAGAGGACTTAATCTTCAAGAAATGAAGCTCTTTGCAGATTGAGGTTTATAGTGATGCAGAATGGATTGGTGCTCTTAATGATTGTAGATCTACTTATGAGTAATGTACATTTGTTAGAGGTAACCTAGTTAATTGGAGGAGTACGAAACAATCGATGATAGCTAGAACCGGTGCTGAAACTGAGTGCTTGCCTGGTATTGCTTTTAAATGCTTATAAGCATTAGGTCCTACAGAATGTGTGGATAATATGCAAGTAGTAAGTAATGGCCAATGGGTCACAAGAAATGTATTGATAAAAAGTATATTTGACTACCTATCAAAAAAAAAAGTATATTTGACTGGCTTAAAAAAAAAAAAAGAGCTAAGATTTGTCAAATTGAGTAGGTTGTAGATGCAAGAGTGTTTTGGTTGATAGGACCCTCTCAGTATTTGACCTTCCTCTATAAATTCTTCCTTTTTCCTTTATTCTGCAAAACTCTCTCTCTCTCTCGGTAAAGATTTTTTAGTGTGCAATCATGCTTTGCCATAAAATAAATTGACCAAGTTTCACTTCTTTTCGAATGCAATTGCTGAAATTTTAGGAGTGTTCGGTATTTACTGTTTAACTGTACAATTATAACCTTCCACCAGTTTGTCAGAATGGAGTGAATAAGCATCTCATTTTTCTCTTTAGCTTCCACTCTCACTTTTCTAGATAAATACCATGTCGAACAACTTGTTATTAAAGCTTGAACCACAATTAGATATGTACTACAGTAGATTAAAAGAAAATGCATTTGCTAGCATTCAAGAGATTAAAAGCAAACCGCAATGATAGGATCCAAGTGTTCTTCCTCCTCAATCACAAGAAAAAGCACTCTGGTCCATCGTCTTGCTTCAGACCCCCAAGCAGCCAAGTCATCGTCATCATATGTAAAAAGAGAATCTACTGGAAAGTGACAACTGACAAAACTTTTATGGAATCCACCTATACACTTCAAAAGTTCAGCTTCATCACACTTCAACAGCCATTTTTTAGCTTTAGATCTCAATGAACCTAGGGACAAGAGCAGACAAATAAACTAGTTATAAAGCAACAGAAAGGGAAAAGGAGAAGGAGCAGAACTAGATTCTAAAAATAGGAATTACAAAATCGAAGATAGGATGTTGTATGCATAAGAGTATGAGACCTACCACCATAATCAGTATATTCCCGAGGCAGGCTAGAAATGAAGTGAAAAAGCAGCTCAAGAGGTATATCAAGGGAAGACATCACTGAATCAGCCGCAGCTAGTATCTTTTCACAGACTAAAAGCCATAATGAAGGTTAATATCTATATTTTGGCATATATATAATTCACTATAACTGCCTATGAAAGTAATTTGGAACCTTGATGCCGGTAATTATGATTGAAATGTTGTTTGCAGCACTCAAGAATAAAGCGCAAAGCATCCAATAAGTCCGCCTTATCATTGTGCGAAGAGTTTTCTAGTCCAGATTTAACACGGATCTTGTCAGGATAAGCGTCAAAACAAAGATCAGCTTCATGATTGTGATGTTTCAGAAATCCACAGGCAGCCGAAGCAATGCACTCAGCAAGGCACATCAGTCCAGTTCGTCCAAAAGAATACTTTTTGGAAACAGATGACAGATTGACCAAGAATGCAATATGTTTCCTGCAATTAAACGAGGATTCAAATAGCAGAAATGCTTCTTTTCAGTGTTCAAGTTTAAACACATAATTTGGTAAATACAGACCTGCCAATTAAATGAATCGATATTTTATTTCTCAAAGATGAAAACAGCAGAAGGTAGGAAATAATTGGCAAGGACCAATGATTTTTTGGCAAGTCGAGTAGATTTCTGATAGTGACAATTCAGTATGGGGACATGGTATTTTTATACAATACTGTTATAGTAAGAAGTGCCAGAGAAGACAATGTCCTCAGAAACCTATTTCCAAGTTACCACTTTTTCTTTAATGCTACCTTGTGATATGTGCGTAGAGCAAAATGAGTTTTTACTGAAAAGAGATTGTCAAGAGTCCATATTTCTTTCTTAAGCTATTGGTCAAGAAGTGAAAATTGTGTAAATAATGAGTGCAGAATAATAAAGAAACAACTCTGAAAGCAAAGATGCACCAGGCCGAGGTTTTGTGCATGCAATAAAGAATCTCTTCTTGCAAAACAAGATGGTTTCAAGAACTTTTTGCCAGATACTATGGGGTTTTACTCATAAAATCAATTGCATGTTCATCTATCAGTCAAAACCATTTCTCATGGTTTTAAAAACAGATAATTGCCATAGTAAATTTGAATTTGGATGAACAGGAATAAGACAAAAAATTCCATCTCCAGAACTGCCTACCGATACAATCTCTCATGTTAGCAACAGCTTTCTCATGTGGGTATTAACCCTTGTGGCGTGAGATTTAGTGAAGCCTTTATTTTAACAATTGTATCCATCTTCTCTACACCAAACACGATAAGATCGTCTTCCTATCTTTAAATCCCTGCATCACCCTCACGCTCACCCTCAGACAAGTAGACAAGCAGTTGAAAGGAATCCTAGAAGCGCAAATTCATCACGCAAAGATTAGTCTAAAAAAATGGATGATGCATTGTGGGCATACAGAACAACAATCAAAATACCTATCGGGATGTCTCACTACTGAATTTTGACATGAAAGTAGTTTGTGAAATGAAAGTGTACTTTATTCCTAATAATTTGGGAATGGCTAAGTCGGCACTTTGTTCAATTTTCACATTAAATCTACAAAAATCAAGTATTCTATTTAAAGCTAGTGCACGTTTGGTAGGTAATTATATTAAATTTAAGTTATTATAAGTTGTGGGTCCTATGGAAAGTGTGGATAATAAGTAATAGTTGTGAGTTCTACTAAATGTGTTGATAAAAAGTGATTATAATAACCTACCAAACATGCTCTTAATCTCCCTTGATCTGTACTTGCCGAATCGTTGGGGGGGGGCATAAAGCAGTCAAGAATGTTATGGCATACCTCCCATTCACATAGCTGGTGTATTGGGATAGAAATTTGGCCGCCGCTTCTATTGCCCACGAGGAATAGACTCCTTTGACACCTGTAATATAAAAAAGTTCAAAATGTATGCCTAAACAAGCATACTAGAATACAGAATGGGATATCTAATGGCTAGGACTACCAATAAAAATCCATTTTTTTACTAGGCTTTAACTTTATTTCAGTAAGTCAAAGTTTCATCAAGTGAAATTAACAAACCAAAATCTTTGTGGTGCACAGGATCATTCAACCCTTTAATAAATGGACCAAGTATGAAATCTTCAGGCACTGAATTTATAGAGCTTCCGTAGTCCCTCCACTCAAGAGCCAAGAATGACTGCATGATGATGCACCTTACTGCATAACACAATAAAGTAAAAATCATGCTACAAGAAGAAGAATGAGAATAATCTATGAGCATTTTTGGCTAATCTTAAAAATAAGCAAAAGATACCTTTTAACATTAAGTATTGTTACTCAACACCTTTGGGTAAGTTACTTTTACTTATGTTTAAGTCAAAAAAGTTACTTATTTTGAAAGTAACTCCCATGTTACTCTCAAAGTAAGCAATTTTGAACAATAAAAAAAATTATTCTAAATCAATCTTATTATGTAATCTTTTTTGCTTAGCCAATCTTGCTCTATGCCAATGCATATACAAGACACACAATGTGATTTAGGATATAAGTAATGTCACTTCGTTTACAGAACAGATTTCCTGCACCTTGAGGGTTATCGTGACAGAAGCCACGTTCCAACAAGACTGCTAACCACTCAAAAATTTCCTCGACAGTCTCCATCTGATTTAGATGGATCCCTCCATTACAAGAGTTTATTGTATTGCCCAATGAAAATGGAGGACTGAGCAACAGGGTAATCTGCCAAAAAAGAAAAGTATTTGAAAATAAAAATATACCAAGTTTTCTAGACCTGGCGATAACAAAAATTAAATTCGACATTAGACTGTGAGGAAATATTCCAGTAGAACATAGAAGAGATTTTGGATAAATTAATTTGAGGTCGCCTAGCACATTAAAAAGTGGAATAAATGCAACTCTACAATGAAATTATGGCCATCGTATACTGATGACAGGGTCAAGTGAAATGAACACCCGATGTAGGGGTGGGCAAAAGTACCGGACTGAACCGGCCGGTTCAGTGTAGTTCTATCATCTTCCAACCAGTTATGGGGAGTAAAACCAAAATCTAAGTTCTAAGGGCATCTCCAATGGAGACCCCTTTGCACCAAAATGTACCAAATTTTGGTGCAAAGGTGTCTCCAATGGAGCACCATCTTTTGCACCATTTTGGAAAAATGGTGCAAAAGTGAATAGTATTGCACCAAATTTGGAGTAATACTATTCATTTTGCACCATTTTCCAAAATGGTGCAAATTCAATTTTGC